>JAVTVY010031413.1:0-12655 GCA_036873755.1 Hanleya hanleyi
TTTTATCAGAAGGCTTTTCATATACGCGTTTTGCTCCTAAATATTCTTCACTTGCAACTGCATTTTTGCGTCGATGAACAAATTAATCACTGATTTGTGTTACACGAGGTCAGTGGTGTTACCGGATTGTCACTGGTGTTACGGATGCAAGAATCGTATAGAAATTCAGAAACACTTGTTTAAGTTGTCCCATATTTCGAAAAAGAAAAAAACTCGATTAGTATAAAGTCAGCATCAAGAATAAATAGGTTTATTATACAGAATCCACATGAATGGTTGATACATACGGTCCAATTGGCTGATTTTGGTGAGCTAGGTAGCATAATTAGGATATTATAAACAAACTTTTCTTCTTAACTTCAATATTTTTTCATCATTGGTCATAGTTACACGCAATGTATTGCCTAGCATATGTGTATCTTACTATTTCTGTTCTCTTAGTGCCCAATCTACTGATCATTCCTGTGTAACACCACTGACATGATTGAAGATAACTTCACCGTTAACTGTTACGAAAAATTTATTATTCGGAATTTCTGCGTTTATTGTACGTGTTATAAAGAGTTTTGTCAATGGAGACTCAGTTGAAATCAAATTCTGTAGTCAGTGGTGATCTTAATTTTGAGATATTTCTCCAAGTGAAAATGTGCCTTTCTGTGAGAATGACCCAATAATATATATATGAGAGTGTATGCATATAGCGTTATAGTTAATATAGTGCTTTATGTCTATGCGCGATAAGGGCGACATGGCTGCTGGCCCTTCTCTTCTGGGGATAAGGGCGGCCTGGCTGCTGGCCCTTCTCTTCCTCCGTCGTTGGAACGTTACGAATGTAACGCTCTCTCCAGGGATGGCACCCCGTCGTTGGACCGTTAAGGATATAACGCTCTCTCCAGATAAGACACCCAGTCGTTGAAACGTCAAGGCCCGTTGGAACGCTACGGCGGTAACGTTCTCCCCCAATATATATATACCCTCAGGCGTTGGAACGTCACGGCAGTGACGCTCTCTCCAGATATGGCCCCAAGTCGCTGAAACGTCACGGCCCGTTGGAACGTTACGGCGGTAACGTTCTCTCCAGAGACGACCCCCAGGTGTTGGAACGTCACGGCAGTGACGCTCTCTCCAGTCGGAGCCTGACCCTAACTTGTCAGCTCACCAGTCTGCTTCCCGCACAGGTAAGTATAGCCCGGCGTCTCAACCCTTACGGCTGCTGCGACCCGTCTATAGACACGCCTGTGACTACACAACTTCACGACGATCTCTCAGGTAAGTATCACGCACCACTCACTCTCCGTGACCGTCAGGACAATTACTTGGGTATATATGGTATTATCATTTCATCTGGTACCGATGAAACATCATTACTGCATGTCAACCGTCGTTGGCGACCCTCTGCGACCTGGTAGCAAGCTTCTGCGACCTGGTCGCAAGCTTCTGCGACCTTTGGCGACCCGGTCGCAGGTCTGTAGATTTCACGTTTAATCAACGTTTCTCGGGAGGAGAAGTCTGTCTGGGCTGTGCCTCGTCTTTTCTTTACTGTCTGTAACTTGTATCTTGTCTTTGACCCTGTCTGTTCTTCACTGGCTGTAATCTGTGCCTTGGCTTGACTGTACAGTCTGTAAGTGTTGTTACCACTTTTACATCGGTAAAACGAAGCCCGCCTGCACCGTATCTTGCCTTTGCTGTGTGGTCTGTGATGTGTATGTCTTGTCTTTCTCGGTGTTGTCTGTGCTCTGTGTATCTTTCTTTAATGTGTGATAAATACACATATCCTCCTTGTGGGATCTGTGTTCTGTAGCTTTCTTGACTGTATAACCTGTGATCTGTATGTCTGGACTTGTACGGTACTGTTTATGATCTGTGTGTCTTGATTTGCTTGTAATGTGTGATAAATACACATATCCTTCTTGTGGAATCTGTGTTCTGTATCTTTCTTGTGTGATCTGTGAGCTGTATCTGTAACTTGTCTGCGACCTTTCTTGCTCCCCAAAGCGTCCGGCCCAGTTTATCGATGTTTCCCGACGAAAACAGCTCGCTCGCCTGTGCCTTGACTTGCACCGCCCGGCTGTAATAACTGCGACCGTTTCCGTCCCGTATAGTGTTGCACGGCCGTCTGCGCCGAATAAACAGGCTACACGGTACGTCGTTGGATTATGGCAGGGGGAAACTTGGCTGGTTTATCTCTGTATTTAGTGCAGTTGCATATTTCTGGGGGTGGAGGGAATCCCTAACTTTTGTCATATACCGCTTCACGGTCAACAAGATCGACCATAAATATTGTGGCTTTAGTCCCAGTGCAGCGGGATAGCACAGCAATAATGTCGAAATTATCAACCTACTGGTATAGACCTAAAAGCCTTATTTTATACTGAAGTTAGACCATGCAAGTTGGCTGAATGTGCTACGGGCAAACACATGTCTCATTACAGTATTATAAAATACCCCACAACTATACTAGACACGCCACGCTGTCGTGTTTCCTAAACTATAGTATAACCACAAACACGTTTCCACACCGAAAATGCGAGCTGGCAAATTCTCATTGGATTGGCGTGTTTTTACAGGTTGCACTAGCTACAGGATTGTACAAGCTTTGAGACTCCCAGGCCAAAACAACTGCATTTACGGCCCAACCGTAAATTACGCCAAAATCGAAAGTTACAGGCTGTACCTGGACGTGCTTTATCCAGCGCTGTCTTTCTGGTCTGAACACGCTCCCTCCGTCTGCTCGAGCTTATATAGCCGGGGCCACTCTTCACCCCCCGGAGCCGTTGCGAACACCCGGAAAATCGCCTTCACAGCGAAATTACAGTTCATAGTCCATAAATGGGAATGCCATCCCATTCCATAATTCGTAAAGAATGTTCCACATAAAGGGCAACACCTATCTCGCTCTGGTAAGCGAGGAATACGGGGGAATGCATTTCCAACCACTGGCGCTCCCGAACTGGCTCTTCCATCCTTCCAGCGGTAACACACCCCCCTCCGATTCGAACAGTCCAATCACAAACGGTTAACCGTTACACTGCCCCCGCCTTTCCAAATCATGACGTCCTCGTCATGGGCGTTCTGGTCCCACAGTGGAGGGTAGTCCCGCAGTCCCAGTTGTACAGTTCGAATCAATTTAAACAAAACTGTTCGCCAATTACTGGCCATCAGGGCCGGCGAAATCACTAGGTGGCCGCCCTCCGGCGGTCTGGCCGGGCCACCACGACATTAGGTCCACAGATTTCCTTCACAGAATTACATGGGCGGCTAGCAGAGCCGCCCCACTACATTAGGTCCACTGGGCTGTACGCTCAGTTGGAGGGGTCGGGCTTCCCCCTCTTACGGTACACGGGCTGGGACGCCAGCACGTAGTCGTGCAACCTGCGAGGCTTCACCACTCGCCGACCGCGGGTCGTCGTCGCGTGTGTGGGGGCTGCCTCACCCTCGGCCACTTCGGTGACGTCCTTCGCGTGTGTGGGGGCTGCCTCACCCTCGGCCACTTCCTCGAGCGCGTCCTCCGCTGGCCCCTGCGGCCGGCCCACGGCCGCCTGTGCCTCCCGGGCTCCGGCATTGTCGGTCATCTCTAGTAGTCGGTTGTTCTCTTCTGTTGAATATCAGGCCAGATCCCACCGCTGCCACCAGTTTTCTACGTGTAACGTGTACGAGCAGGACCAGTCGTGGTGTTTACGAGAAAACGAATCAATAACCGGGATTGCCCACTGGCATTCCGGCCGTCACCGTCGTTAACCCCTTCACTAGTAGAGATCCGGGGCTCGAAGAGATGATCACAACCCTGTAAGGATCACTGACGCTCATGTAAAAGTCTATTATGGTATATTCTGCACAAACAGTATACGCGGTTACAAATAATATCGTAGAACCGCGTGGCTTAGACAGAATGTCTAAGGAGATGTAACGTTATAATATTTACATATATGTACAGACACTAGGAGAGTGTATGCAGATAAACTTGACGTATATATACACGTGATATGAGAGGGTGTGTGCATATAAAGTTAACGGATGCGTACACTTGGTGTGTGCACATAGAGTTAACGGATACGTATCCCTGGTGTATATGTGGATAATAGAAGAGAATGTGTGCAGTTTAAGCTTGATGTTATATGGCAATAATATATATATGAGAGTATGCATATAGCGTTATAGTTAATATAGTGCTTTATGTCTATGCGCGATAAGGGCGGCCTGGCTGCTGGCCCTTCTCTTCCTCCGTCGTTGGAACGTTACGGATGTAACACTCTCTCCAGGGATGGCACCCCGTCGTTGGACCGTTAAGGATATAACGCTCTCTCCAGATAAGACACCCAGTCGTTGAAACGTCAAGGCCCGTTGGAACGCTACGGCGGTAACGTTCTCCCCCAATATATATATACCCTCAGGCGTTGGAACGTCACGGCAGTGACGCTGTCTCCAGATATGGCCCCAAGTCGCTGAAACGTCACGGCCCGTTGGAACGTTACGCGGTAACGCTCTCTCCAGATACGACACCCAGTCGTTGGAACGTCACGGCGGTGACGCTCTCTCCAGAGACGTGGCAACCCGGCGTGTTCTTCACCCCAGTCGTCGGAGCCTGACCCTAACTTGTCAGCTCACCAGTCTGCTTCCCGCACAGGTAAGTATAGCCCGGCGTCTCAACCCTTACGGCTGCTGCGACCCGTCTAGGGACACGCCTGTGACTACACAACTTCACGACGATCTCTCAGGTAAGAATCACGCACCACTCACTCTCCGTGACCGTCAGGACAATTACTTGGGTATATATGGTATTATCATTTCATCTGGTACCGATGAAACATCATTACTGCATGTCAACCGTCGTTGGCGACCCGCTGCGACCTGGTCGCAAGCTTTTGCGACCTCTGCGACCTGGTCGCAAGCTTCTGCGACCTTCTGCGATCTTTGGCGACCCGGTCGCAGGTCTGTAGATTTCACGTTTAATCAACGTTTCTCGGGAGGAGAAGTCTGTCTGGGCTGTGCCTCGTCTTTTCTTTATTGTCTGTAACTTTTATCTTGTCTTTGACCCTGTCTGTTCTTCACTGGCTGTAATCTGTGCCTTGGCTTGACTGTACAGTCTGTAAGTCTTGTTACCACTTTTACGTCGGTAAAACGAAGCCCGCCTGCACCGTATCTTGCCTTTGCTGTGTGGTCTGTGATCTGTATGTCTTGTCTTTCTCGGTGTTGTCTGTGCTCTGTGTATCTTTCTTTAATGTGTGATAAATACACATATCCTCCTTGTGGGATCTGTGTGCTGTAGCTTTCTTGACTGTATAACCTGTGATCTGTATGTCTGGACTTGTACGGTACTGTTTATGATCTGTGTGTCTTGATTTGCTTGTAATGTGTGATAAATACACATATCCTTCTTGTGGAATCTGTGTTCTGTATCTTTCTTGTGTGATCTGTGAGCTGTATCTGTAACTTGTCTGCGACCTTTCTTGCTCCCCAAAGCGTCCGGCCCAGTTTATCGATGTTTCCCGACGAAAACAGCTCGCCCGCCTGTGCCTTGACTTGCACCGCCCGGCTGTAATAACTGCGACCGTTTCCATCCCGTATAGTGTTGCACGGCCGTCTGCGCCGAATAAACAGGCTACACGGTACGTCGTTGGATTATGGCAGGGGGAAACTTGGCTGGTTTATCTCTGTATTTAGTGCAGTTGCATATTTCTGGGGGTGGAGGGAATCCCTAACTTTTGTCATATACCGCTTCACGGTCAACAAGATCGACCATAAATATTGTGGCTTTAGTCCCAGTGCAGCGGGATAGCACAGCAATAATGTCGAAATTATCAACCTACTGGTATAGACCTAAAGCCTTATTTTATACTGAAGTTAGACTATATGCAGGCGCTTTCAAAAACCGATCCATTCAAAGCCCGTTCCTTCTCATTCACCAAACGCTATATAGACGATCTTCTCGCTGTGGATAATCGCTATATAAATGACGCAGTGAAGGATATATATCCACCTTCACTGGATTTGAAGGAAGCTACAGATAGCCCTACAGGCACATCTTATTTAGATCTCTATCTCTATAAAAATGAAGCGGGCATTCTCTCTCGTCGACTTTATGACAAAAGAGATGATTACAATTTCGACATCGTAAACTATCCCTTTCTGGATAGCAATATTCCAGTGGGACCTGCATATGGCGTATACATATCTCGCTTAGTAGCATTTGCTAGATCCTGTGTTAAATGTGATGATTTTAATCAACGTCACAAAACATTGTTGCAGAAACTTATAAAACAGGGCTATTCCACCAAGCGCCTCCACTCAAAGTTTCTCAAATTTAACGATACATATCGCATGCTGATAGCAAAATACGAACGTAGCGTGCAAGATCTATGGCGCTACGTTTCGTAACTTGTCTAATTCCGCTTAACCCGGGGCTAGGGGCCGTATGAACCCATGTACTTCAAGATCCTCATGGTACTCATATGAACAGTCACAATCAAAGCGTGACTGAGATGCATCTTTTTTTTTAGATGACGACTCTATAACGAATATTATGGATTAAGAATACTGATCAGCGATACGGATTTGATATTTCTGGAACATCATGATGTCTTGCCGGCATCATTGAAAACTGTTGACCGCTTCTCTCTTGCAGGAAACAAGCCTAGGTTTATGTATACTATGATTGTCTTTTTGAATTTGGTGCTAATACTGTTATGTGGAAAATGAAATAGGTCTTTGGATTATGGACGCGGATATTCTCTAATGGACGACGGCTGGATTATGAATGACGGACTAGACGCTTGTAATGCAAGTTGCCTGAATGTGCTACGGGCAAACACATGTCTCATTACAGTATTATAAAATACCCCACAACTATACTAGGCACGCCACGCTGTCGTGTTTCCTAAACTATAGTATAACCACGAAAACGTTTCCACACCGAAAATGCGAGCTGGCAAATTCTCATTGGATTGGCGTGTTTTTACAGGTTGCACTAGCTACAGGATTGTACAAGCTTTTAGACTCCCAGGCCAAAACAACTGCATTTACGGCCCAACCGTAAATTACGCCAAAATCGAAAGTTACAGGCTGTACCTGGACGTGCTTTATCCAGCGCTGTCTTTCTGGTCTGAACACGCTCCCTCCGTCTGCACGAGCTTATATAGCCGGGGCCACTCTTCACCCCCCGGAGCCGTTGCGAACACCCGGAAAATCGCCTTCACAGCGAAATTACAGTTCATAGTCCATAAATGGGAATGCCATCCCATTCCATAATTCGTAAAGAATGTTCCACATAAAGGGCAACACCTATCTCGCTCTGGTAAGCGAGAAATACGGGGGAATGCATTTCCAACCACTGGCGCTCCCGAACTGGCTCTTCCATCCTTCCAGCGGTAACACATCCCCCTCCGATTCGAACAGTCCAATCACAAACGGTTAACCGTTACACTTATATAGCACAATTTATTGGCACTTCATGAAGTTTATTATTGTGATGTTGTTGGACAGACTAAGGATTTCAAAGAATTGATTTTGTTTTCTTTTTTTTTAATGACTGACATTGCTTTAGGGCCACCTCCCATATGAATTTCGGAGTCTATCAACAACATGCTCTATTTATATTTCATTAAACAGTCTTTTTTACAATTCATAATTTTATTAATATTATGATTTAAAAATGGATGACAGGACGTTGGTTCGGCTAGTGCTGGCATAGACATGTGGCAATGGGGATATTGACAACTGAATGTATCTAAATCTAGACTACATCAGGCCCTGCTTACACAAATAACTAAAATGCAACCAGGGAAAATATGCTGCTATACTGTATGGAGAATCTCAAGTATTCAAGGGAGCTTCGATTCAGGGCATTTTGGTCAAATAGACATACATGTACTGTAACATTGATACCTGGCATGCCTACGTATTGTGAGTTGACCATTCAGCTACAAAATTTGAAGTGGTTGACTTATTGCACAATGCACTTTACATAAGGGGTGGACGGCTTGTGTCAACAAAGTAAACACTTCACTCTCCAATACTTATGTAGTAATTTGATCCAGTTCATTGGTATGCCTATCCCAATTATAGTCCTGAGCTTCCAGATGTCTGGAGATGTATTCTGGCCAATTTTCAATGAATAAAATCACAAATTATCTCTCAGTTAATGCTCATTGATAATTCCCTTTCAGTGCTAACCAAATTATCATTTAAATGACAAATCTCAATTATCTGACTTAATGTCAAAACCTCCATAACCGTTATCATGACTAAAGTTTTTTTCCCCATTTGAACTCTTATAAATGTGCCATCTCCCTAGGGCTTTAGATTTCACCTGCTTGTTTTTCGTGGCATTTGGTCTTCACCAGGTGTTGCTATAGACATGAATGCAGGTAAACATGTGTAACATCATATCTTCTGAACAACGTGTTTGATTTCCATGAAATTTGGGTATAATTATCTTGCAAGATGGGCAAAGGACTGACAAGATTTTGGTGGTGTTGGCGGATTATGGAGACAAATTTTTGCATCTCAAAATAAGATTTTGTTTTCACAAAAATGGAAATTTGCTTCTTAATCAGGGAAAAGTAATTCTGTTTTGCTGAATATGAATGTAACATTCCCAGTGTTATAATTCCCATCCACAGGCCCGCAAAACAAGACTTTTGGGGGGTGTGGACGGTGGTATTACGGTGACGTGTCGAAATATGGGGTCTCTATATATAACCCCATGCTTTATATAAATCAACTTGATGTTGATTTATATAAATCATGGGACCCTATATTTCGACACGTCACCGTAATACCACCGTCCACAGCCCCAAAAACTCTTGTTTTGCGGGCCTGTGTTCCCATCCGTTGTAAGCCAAATGAACATTTTTTTAAATATATGAAATTCTCATGACTAGTTTGAATAAAATCACAAATAATCACTCAGTTAATGCTCAATTGTTTTGTTTTATGTGGAGGTCCCCAGAATTTATTTGAAACTCGAGATTGAAATTGCACATACCATTGTATTTTTTGAACTGAAACAGTATAAATATTTTTGAAGTGGAACTTCTACATACCTGCTATATGGCATAACCCACCTGGGAAATTTTTACATGTTTATCTAATTGAAGTAATCCATTGGAACGACTGATGATTTTCCAATAATAGAGAAAAAAGCAACTCTGAGTAGGGATAACAATTTCAGTCTATATATTTCACTATTAGTTATAGCATCTTCAGCAGTGAACAAAGTTACAAACAGCTCCATACGCACAGTATATATACAAGGCATAATGTGTTCTTAGCCAATACACATTTATGATTAGGTGAGGCAGTAAATTATGTCAGTCGGGTTGGAGAGAGATTAAAATGCTGTCATTTCGAGAAATTGTTAAATGTTAAGCGATAACCTGACAGCGATCTACAAATGGTGTGATTCAGGTGATACAATACACACTCTAATTGATGAAACAATACATAATCTGCTTATTTGGCCAGAACTAAGTAAACTGTACACAAGTTTACTGTACTGGGTATGTATCTACATTGAATATTTCTACATGTCATGAAGTTTGGATAAGGACTGTCATTTTGAGGACCCATTTTGAGATAATATAGGTATAATTTTCTTGGCAATCCACATCAGAATTGATGGAAACCTACAAATGTTGTAACTCTCATGTTTCATAATTGTATATTCCCATGTGAGTTACAACATTTGTAGGTTTCCATCAATTCTGATGTGGATTGCCAAGAAAATTATACCTATATTATCTTAAACTGAGTCCTTATCCAAACTTCATGACACGTAGAAATATTCAATGTAGGTACATAACCACTATATCACCATACTTTATTCATTTATGTACAGTTTCCTTAATTCTTGTCAAATAAGCAGATAATGTATTGTTTTCACTGCCATCACTGTCGAAATATGGGTACCATGACAGAGTGATAGATCACACAGCCAGTGAAGGTTCCCATTTTCATTGAATGTCGTTATTGCCTAAGTAGTATTAGCAGCATTTTACAACAACAACAATTCGCTGACTTGCAGTGAAAAATAATAGTGAAAGGTATTTATTTTTTGTTGTTTGGCATTTTTATTTGCTGGCATTGTTTCAGATAGAATACAACAGCCTATTTCATACAACCAGGAATGAAAAGAGGGTTAAAATCTTTATGTTCAAACTTACGTAGAAAATATAAAAGTGGCAATTTGAAATTTTATTTTCATTCAATTTTTTAATGTCGGTGAGCTCATGAAACGCAAAATAAAGTTGATGTTGCCTCACACTCGGTTTCTCCCATTGGTGAAGAAATCTCTTCTCAGAGACACTTCTACCAGGGATGATTGTTGATTGCTCATCCTCCAGGGTTCTGTTCCCGACCCTCTGTCCCATCCTAAAAAAATTGCCACCCTTAATAGGGGGTGTGCCCAAATTGGGGAGATCTAAAGCCCTGTGAGTACCAAATTATGTGTTACAAAATTATCTGGGGAAATGCTCTTCGCCCGTGTTTCACACGAGCTTTCATTTACCATTCCATTCAGAAAGTCGGTATTGGCCCGGCGGTATTTTCAACGGACTCATGCCTTCCTGATAGTGAGATCACAACTCTCACGTAAGCGAAAGCCATGTCACTATGTTGACAGCGAGGCTCCCACCATGAAACACTGGAAAGGCAAAGTTGAACATCTGTTTGTCAGAAAGGATGTTACAATATGCAGAATTCATACGCCAGCTCAAACACGGGTTCCGAAATGGGAAAATTTTATAAAAAGTTTTACAAATGCATGTACTCATTAGCATGGTTTTACATGGTTTTAGGTATGAGCCATTATTAAATCATCCACAAGGGTGGTCAGTTTGAAGGAATACTAAATTTAGAGGAAATACCGAAAACTAAAAAAATCATATGATTAATAAAACCTCAAATTTTCACTTCTATGAATTCGTGCTAGTATGTGTGTATGGCCTAATTTTAGGTAATCAACGCATTCCTAAGTGCCGTGCCATAAAAGGAAGGTAAAATCTGGAGCACAAAAACCATGTTTTTGTTTTGCCCTGGTACATGGCTGTGCTGTTGAAGCTGGGGAACTTCTCTAGCTGGCAATACAAAAAGGTATTTTAGAATGTCCAATATCCTGGGCGTTACAAGCAGTTGTTGAAATGAGGTTGTTTCCTGTGGAACAAAAGTGGACAAGAGCCCACAACTATATATTTTGATTGGGGAATATCCAACAAATACATGTGAAGGAAAATTTAAAAATAGTAAATATTTGTTTTATTTTGTTATCATTGACATATTAAAGCGTAAACAATCAATTAAAATTTTGCAAAGTCTGAACATTGGACATTCTATTTTTATAATTTTCTTAAAAAATTAAGAAAAAATCACTTGTTTTATTTTGTTATCATTGACATACTAAAAGTTCAAAAATCAGAAACATGTCAGAACATGTTCAAATGCCACTCCTTTAATGAATTTTAATTAATTTTTTACATTTTAATATGTCAAAGATAAACTAAAATATTTTTTTCTTAATTTAAAAAAAATATATGAAAATTAACTGTCCAACGTGTTCAAACTTTGCAAAATTCGATGCATTTGCATTGCCTCCATTGGGCGAGACTATGGACACACTTGCCGGTTCAAAGTACTTCTCAGTACTGAATTTAAAATCGGGGTTCTGGCAAGTCGAGATGGCTGAACAGAACAAGGACAAGACGGCATTCAGCGTGGGCCCGCTTGGGGTTTTTTATCGAGCCCGTAGCTTTAGCTGCGGAAAGCTCGATTTAGGCGTCTTGACATTTTCAAGTTAAATACTACACTAACGTTCCGTCATTTACCTTGACTTACTGAATATTAGAGTAAACTGTTCAAACCGAGAAACGCACGATTTTCTTTGATGTCTGCTCGTGTGATCTCCAAATATGACAAGTGGCGGGTGTATTGAGGCTAATTTGCTTCGAATAGCCAATCAAATTTGAATTTTAAAGAGGTCACACATGGCTCTTCTCCTAATATGGACCACGCAATATTTATAGCGATATGACATCACCAGACCTGTATTCTGATCAGATAATGTGTTACGTTCAGCCAAGGCAACATGTGTAGTGTTAGACTTGGGTAAGCGAAGATGGATATAGGTGCCACAATGATTACAACACATATAAGGGAAGTGGGAAGAGGTGCCGACATACTGACTGCGTCACATGACTTCACAGAATAGTCTTCTGGTAAACCTATTCTAAAGCACATACACGTGATATGTGTTGTATCTCAGGTACGCTTTTATTGTACCTGTTCATGTGGCAACTTGGATGATATGACCACACGGCCCCTAGCACCGGCATAAGCGGCATTAGATACAAATCTAGAGCTATGATGGAAATGCTCTGACAACTCGTATACTGGTAATTGGTGAGCTGTTTCGCTGTGACAACTCGTACATTGGAGATTGGTGAGCTGTATCGTCGTCAGATGTAAATGACAGCAATTAACACAAAAGACTAGTATGTAAGGCCCGATGTCGACCCAGCATCAACTTCCCACAAATGCCAACATATATCAAAGACCAAAAGGTCTGTACAGGGGGCGGGCCTCGGGGACGAAACGTCCACCAGCAGAATCTCGCCATATACAGGTAAAAATTGCAACACATATAGACGAAGTGGGAAGAGGTGCC
>JAVTVY010031414.1:0-12456 GCA_036873755.1 Hanleya hanleyi
GTGGATGAGGATGGTATTAAGGAGGGTAGGGTGGATGACGTTAAGGATGAGCATGATGAGAGTGATTATCATGTGGATGAGGATGGTATTAAAGAGGGTAGGTTAGATGACGTTGAGGATGGTCATGATGAAGGTGATTATCATGTTGATGAGGATGGTATTAAGGAGGGTAAGTTAGATGACGTTGATTATGGGCACGATGAGAGTGATTATCATGTGGATGAGGATGGTATTAAGGAGGGTAGGCTAGATGACGTTGAGTATGGGCATGATGAAGGTGATTATCATGTGGATAAGGAGGGTATTGAGGAGGGTAGGTTGGATGACGTTGAGGTTGAGCATGATGAGAGTGATTATTATGTGGATGAGGATGATATTGACGAGGGTAGGTTAGACGACGTTGAGGATGGTCACATTGAGGGTGTTTATCATGTGGATGAGGATGGTATTAAGGAGGGTAGGTTAGATGACGTTGAGTATGGACATGATGAGGATGATTATGATGTGGATGAGCATGGTATTAAGGAGGGTAGTTTAGATGACGTTGAGTATGGGCATGACGAAGATGATTATCATGTGGATAAGGAGGGTATTGAGGAGGGTAGGTTATATCACGTTGAGTATGAGCATGATGAGAGCGATTATCATGTGGATGAGGATGGTATTAAGGAGGGTAGGTTAGATGACGTTGAGGATGAGCACGATGAGGGTGATTATCATGTGGATGAGGATGGTATTAAGGAGGGTAGGTTAGATGACGTTGAGTATGGGCATGATGAGGGTGATTATGATGTGGACGAGGATGGTATTGAGGAGGGTAGGTTAGATGACGTTGAGTATGGGCATGATGAGGGTGATTATCATGTGGATGAGGATGGTATTAAAGAGGGTAGGTTAGATGACGTTGAGTATGAGCATGATGAAGGTGATTATCATGTGAATGAGGATGGTATTGACGAGAGTAGGTCATATGACGTTGAGTATGGGCATGATGAGGGTGATTATGATGTGGATGAGGATGGTATTAAGGAGGGTAGGTTAGATGACGTTGAGTATGGGCATGATGAGGGTGATTATCGTGTGGATGAGGATGGTATTGACGAGGGTAGGTTAGATGACGTTGAGTATGGGCATGATGAAGGTGATTATCATGTGGATGAGGATGGTATTAAGGAGGGTAGGTTAGATGACGTTGAGGATGAATATGATGAATGTGATTATCATGTGGTTAAGAAGGGTATTGAGGAGGGTAGGTTAGATGACGTTGAGTATGGGCATGATGAGGGTGATTATCATGTGGATGAGGATGGTATTGAGGAGGGTAGATTAGATGACGTTGATTATGGGCATGATGAGTGTGATTATCATGTGGATGAGAATGGTATTAAGGAGGGTAGTTTAGATGACGTTGAGTATGGGCATGATGAGTGTGATCATCATGTGGATGAGGATGGTTTTAAGGAGGGTAGGGTAGATGACGTTGAGTATGGGCATGGTGAGTGTGATTATCGTGTGAATGAGGATGGTATTAAGGAGGATAGGTTAGATGACGTTGAGTATGGGCATGATGAGTCTGATTATCATGTGGATGAGGATGGTTTTAAGGAGGGTAGGGTAGATGACGTTGAGTATGGGCATGATGAGTCTGATTATCATGTGGATGAGGATGGTATTAAGGAGGGTAGGGTAGATGACGTTGAGTATGGGCATGATGAGTGTGATTATCGTGTGGATGAAAATGGTATTAAGGAGGGTAGGTTAGATGACGTTGAGTATGGGCACGATGAGTGTGATTATCATGTAGATGAGGATGGTATTAAGGAGGGTAGGTTATATGACGTTGAGTATGGGCATGATGAGGGTGATTATCATGCGGATGAGGATGGTATTGAGGGTAGGTTAGATGACGTTGAGGATGGTCATGATGAAGGTGATTATCGTGTGGATGAGGGTGGTGTTAAGGAGGGTAAGTTAGATGAGGTTGAGGATGAGCATGCTGAGGGTGATTATCATGTGAATGGGGATGGTATTAAGGAGGGTAGGTTAGATGGCGTTGAGTATGGGCATGATGAGGGTGATTATCATGTGGATGAGGATGGTATTAAGGATGGTAGGTTAGATGGCGTTGAGTATGGGCATGATGAGGGTGATTATCATGTGGATGAGGATGGTATTAAGGAGGGTAGGGTAGATGACGCTGAGGATGGTCACGTTGAGGGTGTTTATCATGTGGATGAGGATGGTATTAAGGAGGGTAGGTTAGATGACGTTGAGTATGGGCATGAGGGTGATTATCATGTGGATAAGAAGGGTATTGAGGAGGGTAGGTTAGATGACGTTGAGGATGATCATGGTGAGGGTGATTATCATGTGGATAAAGAGGGTATTGGCAAGGAATTGGTAATTATTATGTTTAAAGTAGTGGTAATGACGAGGATATGGTAGATTATGGTGAAGGTGGGGCATCTTTAGGGTGATTATCATTCATATAGGAAGGTTGTTGATCAGGATACGAAATAGGATGGTTGGATGGGAGTTATTTCGTTAGGCATTGGATCATTTTTCAGATCTCTCAGAGTAGAGAGGGATAATCGTGATATACTCCAAAATCCAGCTGTGCTCTTGCATCATTTATTTCCGATTTCTAATCAGGAAATATCATGTTGGATATGAAAAACCGGCGAGTAATTATGATGATATCGTATAAATATCGCGCTGTATGTTTTCCTTTGTTGTACCGGACGCCGGATTATTACCTCAGTCAGCAATATAAAGTGACTGGATTAGAGAACACAATATTTGTGGAACTCGATACAGTGGAGATAATAATTGCAAAACGAGTTCTGTCCGTGCCTGGTTTTTCCAGTGTCGCCGAGGCCACAGCTATGCTCTACGCCATACTCCGGCCAGTTCACATACTACGCTTGCTTCCATTATAAGCCAGAGGCATTGTGGTAGCATGTCTCTGGTGGAGCGAGAATGGGTTTTTCGGAGTCTGTAATAACTATCGATATATATCTAGTCACATTACGACAATGTGTCTGACCTATTGGTAGCCATGTTCTGCAATGAAGTGTTCTGTAAACCTGGCGATACTGCCCCCCTTAATTATATTGTCGGTCACGTCTCTACCATAATACATATGGTGTTAGTGACCATATCCTGCAGACAGTGTATTGCAAACACTCGTGTTGACCACTGAGATTCTTTTAAATAATTCTCGATTGTGAGGGATGTCAAAATATTACACCACCAAGTCAACAAACGCAGCTTATTGGAAATATCGATCCCTGACAAAATGTTAATTAGGTTTTAGTAGTTGAATTTAACCTCACCTAAACTCGATTGAGGAATCAGCAGGCAGTTTGGTTAAAGTTTACCTCAAAGGTAAATCTTCTAGTGACCCGAAAGTTAAACCCTTGCATAGTGATACGCACAACATACCTATGTAAAAATATTATGAGGAGATACATCACCTTACTCAGTTCTCTGTCAGGTTGATGGTAGTCAATACACAATAATACTTTCTCGGCTTTGACCTCTTGCCTGTGCGATACATGCTATGGTCTCTGCGAAAATCATTGAGGTATCCTTGTGAACAGAAATATAATTTTTCGCTCAAATATGAAAAGATAACACTGAGATTGCATTCAGCATATGAAGAGCCGATATCGATGTATGAAATTGACTCGGATGCAGTTATCTTATGGAAACACGTGTATTTCAATAAAGAGATGTGTTCTTCGGTAAAAGACATAAACGATTAAGAAAACATATTTTCTAAACAAAGGGTCGATGTACTTCAACGTACCATCAGATACGTAGTCCAGCTACTCCTCAGGCTACAAACATAGTAAAGCTTTCTCTGTTAGTAGTCCGACCTCTAGCCTGTGATTCTACCACTCAAAGACCGCATTTGATCAAATGCTATTTTCAGTAGTTCAAAATACATCTGAGCAGTTCAAATTTCAGCAGTTCAAAATACCTCTTAGCAGTTCAAATGGCATGGATGCTCCTTCATGAATACACGAATGGCATGCATACCGTCGCAGCCAAATGACGTAACTCAAAAGCGTGCAAAATTCATATCGAGCTGTAACGTAGGAAAGGCATTCTCATGGCATCAGACTGTATATCCCCTATTGTCGTATATACCCTCTGATGTCAAAGTGGGGCTAATCGCGGCGCGCAGCTTTTCTGCGCATGGCTCTCGCCCAATCACTAGCCTCCGTTACTAAATGAAGCGAACTTGTTGAGATTACCGAATGGGGCGGATGATTTCCGGAAAACTCAGCGTACCTTCGGCGAGCCAATCAACATAGGTGTTGTATATCGACGAGAACGAACAGCGGCAAATCTTTGAGGGGCGTCCTGTTTAAAAGACCGGACTGGTATTTGTGATCTGTCAATTAACTTCCATCATGAACGAGCAAATAAATGTACTTCGAGTCCTGGGATTTACTGCCATATATCTTGCACCTGGCGATTGCGACAGAGTAAAACTACAGGAGGGACCTTATTCATTTGTATTCTCAAGCCTCGAATTACTGTTAAACCAGAAAGAGAATCGCGATTTGCTAATTAAACACGGGAAAACCACAGCAGCTATGTCGCCAACGAGGCTCATGCGGTGATTCGATGGTAAGTGTATAAACAGGTAAATTATATTAATAAAATAATAATAATAAATTTTAAATATAATACTGAAAATTGTGATAACACAGATATCATTCGATACACATGTCCATAATATAATTTTCTGAACGACGCACGCTTGTTGATTGTCTGGTCCACATGTTTGATCCATTTTCCATGGTCATTATCAATTAATGCTTACAATAGCTCTCAGCGTGAATCGGAATTCTAGCCCGTCAAATGTTGTTTACAATATGACCGCCCGTCTTCACGCGGTGATCAGCTGTGAGGACGTAGTCAGCCGGAAAATATAACATGCTCTCTTATTGGCTGAGCGGAAAAGGCGCAATGCGGCTGCGCGCCAGGCATCTGTAAAGGGGTGAAGTCAGAGCCTTGTTTACTGACAGTTTGGAGGGTACAAACTCTGACGTTGGGAGAATGGGGAAAGGGTGAGAGGGTGAAATTTATATATATGGTCAAGGTAGTCCATTACTGTAATTTGTCAATGAGCTGACAACGAGTTGACAAATTACGTGCTAGGGCTGCTCAATCAGACAATTTTTTCTCGGTCTATAATTTGATATTGAGATTTTTAGTTTTACTCCCGTAAAACGTGATAGATCAATAAATATATAATTTTGCTGATCATATTATCACTGAGGGACTATTTCTAAATCACTACCGAACATTTGAATGAGGAGGGCCTGGCTGTTCAAATGGATATAGCGTCTTTATTCCGCATGTAACATCTGATAAGTTACCTATTTGTAATAAATGCATAATCTTGTTGATTATCTGGTAACACGAGCCGTTTTAATATGACGATCAAATACATCGGAATTGGGACATATGTTTTTTTTTTCAATTCTTGTAGGATTCCTTGTCGATGCCACATAAGTAACCAAATTATAGATTTCTTCAAACAATTTGACAACCTTTCGTGATTCACAGTATAGATCGTGTACATAAAGTTTTCGCTCAACTGAGCAACCTCGCCCTAATTCTAACTATTTCATCTCTGATCGTAATTTGGAAACACTCCCTTCAGGTTTGTCACATAACCAATTGTTTGATACATTGATGGCTTTCATATTGAAGAAAATCCACAACGGTTCTGATGAAATGATTACCAAGTATGGTAAAATACATTGAAGTTGGGTCTCTAGTTAATTGACTTCCTTTCCATGAAATTGGTCATAGCTATGGATTTTTTTAGCCGTCCATAATTATTTCTTGTTCCATTTAAGAAAGCTGTTGAAGTTTAATCATTTTGATAATGCGCCACTATTCCAAGCAACTGTCCAATTGTAACTTGCCCCCACTTCTTAAATTGAATTGAATATTCCAAGCACTTCTGTTGATTGTCCTGATTTTTAAAAAAAATATTTTTTCAGCTTTCTACTGAAAATTATGGCTACAGAAACTTCCTACGGAAATTTGGAGTCGCCCTCCTACAGAGATTTATAGTAGCGCTTGCAGATGAAAAGGTATTGATCAAACCCCCGCCCCCCTCCCCCCTTATTACAATGTTGGTCTACCACAGGGCGCAGGAGGTATATTGTCTTATCGAGCTGTAGAGTTGGTATAAGAATGATATAAGTAGTATATAAAGAGTAAAACGAGTCTTTTGCGCCTCACTGCGCATGCGCGGAGTTAATTTTTGGGTTGCCATAGGGGGGGTTCGCATACGTGAGTTAATTTTTTTTTAATGTGAGTGGGTGGGTTTAAAATGGCGGACGTTGAAAGTCCGCCATTTTGAACCCACCCACTCACTCGGTTGCACTGATTGACCTGTGATGTGAGTGGGTGGGTTTAAAATGGCGGCTTAGGGTGTTGTGTGTGTAAAATAAGGGTCCGCCATTTTGAACCCACCCACTCACCGGGGTGATTGAGTGCTATGTGAGTGGGTGGGTTCAAAATGGTGGCCGGTTATTTTCTCTGGGACGTTGAAAGTCCGCCATTTTGAACCCACCCACTCACTCGGGTGCACTGATTTGACCTGGGATGTGAGTGGGTGGGTTTAAAATGGTGGCTTTTGGTGTTGTGTGTGTAAAATAAGGGTCCGCCATTTTGAACCCACCCACTCACCGGGGATTGAGTTGAGTGGGTGGGTTCAAAATGGTGGCCGTTTATTTTCTCTGGGACGTTGAAAGTCCGCCATTTTGAACCCACCCACTCACTCGGTTGCACTGATTTGACCTGGGAAGTGAGTGGGTGGGTTTAAAATGGTGGCTTTTGGTGTTGTGTGTGTAAAATAAGGGTCCGCCATTTTGAACCCACCCACTCACGGGGAAAACGTATAAAAGCAGTCGATTTTTAGGGCAAGGGGTGTATTCAATTGCACTACTTTGTCGAGCACTCTGACTTACCTGACCTGACCAGCCAGCCTGCCTGTTTCACCTCTAGTCTGCTTCACCTCTAGCCAGCCAGCCAGTCAGCCAGCCAGTCATCCAGTCAGCTTGCCTGTGTTGTATGGTTTGTGAACCTTTTACTTTTGCTTAGTGTTCATTTTTTCCTTTTTTTTAATAGTCAAATAGCTCCAAAAACGTCTATTTCCATTCTTGCGCATGCGCAGAATGCTGATAGTTCAACCCACACCAGTCCATCAGATGGCCCTTTATCTCACCTTCACATTGATACCTCACTCGGCTCGATCGGTCCACTAGGGGCTCTCCTAGCTCCAAAAAGGCTATTTTGCAGATAAATGTCAACATCGGGTGTACGAAGATTTTTTTTATTTTTTATTTTAGAGGTAGTGCGTCGAGTGAAGTATTAAATGGAAGCTGACGTGAAATGCTTCACATTGATACCTCACTCGACCCGATTGGACCACTAGGGGCTGCCCTAACTCCAAAAACGGCTATTTTGAAGATTGCGCATGCGCAGAATGCTTATAGTTCAACCTACACCAGTTCATCAGATGCTCCTTCACGTTACCTTCAATTTGATACCTCACTCGACCCGATTGGTCCATTAGGGACGCCTCTAACTCCAAAAAGGCTATTTTTCAAGATTCATATTTTTGATATCATCTTCGGGCATGCGCACAATTACCCTAATTCAAGCCCATACCCAGTCTATCAGATGCTCCTTCACGTCACCTTCAATTTAATACCTCACTCGACCCGATTGGTTCATTAGGGACGCCTCTAACCCCAAAAAAGGCTATTTTCATAGCCTTTGGACTTCGCGCATGCGCAGAAAAATCAAAATAGCCTTTATTGGAGTTAGGGCAGCCCCTAGTGGTGCAATCGGGTCGAGTGAGGTATCATTGTGAAGCATTTCACGTCAGCTTCCATTAGATACCTCACTCGACCCACTACCTCTAAAATAAAAAATCTTCATACACCGGATGTTGATATTTATTTTCAAAATAATCTTTTTTGAGGTTAGAGACGCCCCTAATGGTCCAATCGGGTCGAGTGAAGTATCATTGTGAAGCATTTCACGTCAGCTTCAATATGATACCTGACTCGACCCTCTACCTGAAAATAAAATTTTGTTGACTTGACGTATGAAGATTTTTGTTTTCAAAAAAATTTTTTTGAAAAATTTTTTTTTTGGGAAAAAAGGATGATGGGCATTCTGGTGTTAGTTGGTGTGCTTAGGAAAGAAGTTTTCTCTTCCGGTAAGATGGGTTGGCCCTGAAAAGGGCCGTTGATAGCGTGATACGACACACTTTAGGCGCGGAATATTCGCTTCACGCCTCCTACATGTTTTCTGCATATCGGACATTTTATTTTCAAATGGGTCTCGCTGGCATCAATGCATCGACACATCGCACCTTGACACGTCAGGGTTACCCAGCAATCCTTGCATAGGCAAAGATGTCCACAAGGTAACACGGCATACCAACTTTCCTCCTCCGCACAGATACTGCATCGTGTTTTTTTCTCTTCGACACGGCGTTCTTTCTTGAGTATGGTAATTTGCGCTTCCATTCCATTTAGGGTTGTTTCCAGCCCATCCAGCCCTCTCTGCATGACCATAATCTGTTCATTGAGTTGGATTATCTCGACTTGGTGGCGACAGGGTTGTGGTGTTTCTACCGCTGAAATTGTGGGAGTTTCGACAATGGTAGGAGGTCCGGCTGTAGGGTGTTCAGTCCTTATACTTTCAGTGTAGACAGGCGGTGTCATCGTGGTTGTTGTGGGAGGTCTATTAGAATTTAGCCAGGGCAGCTCGTCTTGTTCTCCACTTTCCGTCACATCACTGTCGTTTTCTTCCATTCTGTGTATGTCTTGGTCCTGTTGTTCACTCAGTCTTCGCAGCCGGCTACTTTCTTCTGTTCTTACTTCTTCCCGCAATTGTTGTGCGAGTGCTCCGGTACTGTTGATTAACGTGGATTCATCTTCAAGTACTCGTTGAAAACTGGAGATGATCATCAATTGACTTCCATCTTCTTCTTCTTCATGGGCAACGATTTCTCTGAGTTCTTCTGTCTGAGCAATTCTCGGGTCTCGAGTCGGATGATGTGTAAACAGAGGGGCGCGTCGTCTTCGAAAACTCATGATGGTGTATTGGTGAATACATATCAAAATTATAGGCTTTTTATAGTCTAGTGGGGAGGTGAGTACAAAATGGCCGTGATGCACAGTCTTCCATTTTTAACCCACCCACTCACCGGCGTCAGTGCGTGCAAGATATAGGCTGACCCACTGTATAGTGATTGGGTGGGTTCAAAATGACGGCCAATCCACAGACGCCATTTTGAACCCACCCACTCACCCGTGTCAGGCAGTGCAAGAACCCCACTGTGCTGTGTATGTACCCCTTGTCCCAAAGCATTAAATTTCTTATGATTTTTTCGATAAAACCCATTAGTGCATAATATTGCTGAAATAATGCCAACAGAAAACTCAGAGTCAATTTAAATATTTATTTGTATTGAGCAAATTACAAGAATTTAGAAGAGAAAAGAGCCGAAATAATGTCTGTCTGTCCTGGAAATCAGCTGATCAGCAATAAATCGACATCTCCGTGACCTTCAAGGAGATTTTGACATTAGGTTTTACCCGCTTTTATCACAAATCATTATAAAGAAATTGTCACCCCCGGTGAACTCCTGAAACCCACATCCTACCTGAGAGTTTGGTAAGATATTCCATTCATTCGTTACCGTTCCCGTGCAGTAGAATTTCATCCATCAGCTTTCACTGTTGTGGTGCCAAACACAAAAATTTACAAATTATACGGACTGCCACGATAAGCGTTCCGTACTGCACATGTCCGATAAAATCCCTCCAGTCGTTACAGAATGTTGATTCCACAAAACCTGTTCGGTGGCCTACATTATCGTTCAATCGCTGATCATAAAGGCTGCGTTCATTCTCACCAGAACTGTAGGCCCCTATACACTTCGAAATCTGTGAAAGAATATCAATTTTCACGTTTCCTGTCGGATATCACACAAATTGATGCGTCCGCTGGAACACAGCACACTCCCTCGATTTCAGTCTACGTGTGACATGCAGGCGATGCATGATGCAGATCACATTATTCATCTCAGCGGATACCGAAATGGAACAAAGTTCAGTTATACACTGCAACAGAGAATGTTCTCCCGCTCAGAAAACACAAAATGGCTACTGAACACCAAAATTTCCCCGGATAATAAAGTCGTTCAAACCACAGCGCCATCTATACGCTTTGGTGCAAGGGAGACAACTCGGACTAGACCAATTCGAAGATCATGTCCGCTATATTTAGCCTGAATGGGTATAGGGTGATCGGGTTTTTTTATGGCTTTTACTATGAGCTATGAGGTTGATCATGTAGAATACGATGGAAAAAAATTTGAAAGTACCGCGTAGGCTTGTATATAGATCCATATAGACCCATATACACTCATATACTGGGATATTAGTATGTATCAATCCATACGGGGTGGACATGTTGGAGCACTAGTGGCCCGATGGGGTAGAGTGAGGTCTTATTTTAAAGCTCTCGAGGAAATAAAGAAATAAATAAATAAATAAATAAATAATAAAAAAATCAAAAAAATCGGCGAGTAGTAGACGAAGGGAAAATTGGAAAGTATTGACCATGCCCCAGAATACTTCATATGCATATCACGGCCTTAAGGCCTATGTAAGATGTAATCTACATCACAGTTTAGTAGTATAAAAGCGCAATTCACCTTGTCCCTTCCAAAGAAATAAAATCGGCTCTATTTTACAGGAGTATATACGCAGGTGACGTGGGTTGTCACGTCACTTCCGGGTTTTCACTAAACACTACCTCCAAACATACAAGAGTTGCAATGTTCAACCGCCGGGGTGTTTTCCCGCCCCAGCGCCCCGCAGCGCGCGCGCGCGTCATCCCGCGTCATCCCGCGTCATCCCCGGCAGTGCGCGCGCGCGCGCGCGGACGCGGGTCAAAAGGTCAAAGGGTCACCTCCAGGTCAGACGGTCCAATGTCCAATGAGACAATGTTGCGGTATCGCTATAGTCAGAGCTTGAGCACAAAAAAAAGGGGATTCTAGATGAACCTGGGAAAGATGGGCAGTTCCATGTGGACCAATCAGCGGTCGAGAAAAAGAGCCAATCAGCGGTCGAGAAAAAGAACCAATCAGCGATCGAACAATCAGCCAATCGAATTGGGGTATTCACGGTGTGCTTTCGCTGACGCCCGCGCCTACATCTGGGTTCTTGTACAGCCGGGTAATGTTTTTCTGGACATGGATGGGTAACCTTTGGCTCCATTCTAGGCCACTGATTGGCTAATAGAACTTATAGTCATAATCTATACGTGTTGGACGAGTCTCTTCACTCACCGTATACACGTACCTCAATGAAATGCCCGCTCCAAACCTAGACCAAAAAAACACGTACTTGGTCTGTAGGCTGATTTCATTGGCTCTCTATTTTTACTATAGTGCTCTTGCATTCTAACCTTGATGGGTTACCTAGCACTGATAGTCATAATCGATACGTGTTGGACGAGTCTCTTCACTCACCGTATACACGTATCTCAATGAAATGCCCGCTCCAAACCTAGACCAAAAACACGTACTTGGTCTGTGGGCTGATTTCATTGGCTCTCTATTTTTACTATAGTGCTCTTGCATTCTAAACTTGATGGGTTACATTTTGGTCCCATCCTACACCACTGATTTCAGTTTGACTGAATCTCCGCATTGAGCATTAATGCATCAGGAATAAAACACACAAGACAGGGTTTTTTGGTGAGATCTCATTTTTTTATTCATTGAACAACAACAACGTGAGAACAACCACGTGAAACCTCAAGCCCAGAACAAGGGGCTTGTCATTAACTGAAGCCCAGAACAAGGGGCTTGTCATTAACTGAAGCCCAGAACAAGGGGCTTGTCATTAACTGAAGCCCAGAACAGCGGGCGTATGTACGTTGAAATAATTCAAGCCCAGAACGGGGCTTGTACATTGAAATGATGGGCGGCCCAGTCATAGACGAGTACATCGCGGTCCTCGGCCTGGGGGTACTCGTCAAACATCTGTACGATGGTAGATAAGGGTCTTCCCGGCATCGATGGTACAGGTAAAACAAGCAATATTGTCCGCACACGCCACTGGTCAGGCTTTGCAACGTTTGACTGTTCCAACACCACGTCTCTGTGCCTTGATCCATGAAGTCTGTTAAATCAGGATGGAGGGGTGGCAGGCCGTACGGGTCAAAGTATTCGCCCTGCTCTTCTGTCAAGTACACGGCCACCCAGTGTTCACCGGGTCGATCCATCGGGTCCGTGTTGAGAACGTAAGCAGCCGGATACATACGGTCTAATGGAAACACATCTCGGACGAACACCCCTTGAAAGACCCTACGTGTCTCTGGGTCATTCTC
>JAVTVY010031415.1:0-13241 GCA_036873755.1 Hanleya hanleyi
TCTGATGAGACTTTTGGCGATGGAGCAAAGCCAAGTAAATGACGCCAACAATTCTATGTTTAGAATTGTTCACCGATATGCAAAGTACTATGGTAATAAATCTCGCCTAACAGTTCTGATGATTGGCTATCATAAATCTGTTTTAAATTCTTAATAATTCAATGGATATGGAATTGCCATAATTAGTGCAGCCAGGTTGCCATGTACATGCTTGACTGCAAGGTCATGAGATCAACTACTGCAATCTCGCGCAGTGACGAGTGGTGTCATTAGCCTAAACTAAAGTTCATAACCTATATTCAGGCAACAGGGAGCTCAACGCCCCCAACACCTATGATCCAGCAGAAAAAAGAGATTGTAAATAGAAGAGCTATTTGCTAGCGTATTATTGGGCAACAGAAGAACTTAAAATGGCTGCATTCTTATCTTTTTCTTCGACAGCTGAACATGCATTCGCATTAGAATTATTAGTGCTGGTGATTGATTGTTACCTGTTCATATTCAGTCTTCCCGAATGTACACGACAAACAAATCCTGGCTTCTCCAGCGTATCCTATCCTGCCCAAGACGATGGGATGCTACAATGAGCTGTTTTACCCTTCTATTGCGGTGTACCACAGTGTTCTTTAACATGAAGAAGAAATTTTGCCGCGGATTTTCAACTTCTGACGTATTAACCCCATCTGTACCAAAGTTTGAAGTCCGCCTGGGTGTCTAATGAGGCTATACCACTGCACACATTATATAGACATATATGCTTCAGCACTACAAGAAGTTTAACTAAAAATGCAAAAATGTTTCATGCTGTGAAACGGGTTACAATACCGTCTGTGTTGCTTGCTTAACGTTCTCTGTGTGTTGCACCAGTAAAGGTGCAAGATATCTTTTGTCTTCGCTTCAAGGGGCTATGTTTACTCACAGATTTGACAGTGTCAACAGATACTTGACAATGTCAACAGAAACAATTCCCTTATAAAACGCGAAAGACAATTTGGGAAAAGTCACAACGTGGTTGCACATGCCATAATATGACCGCTTCGTTTCGTGAGCACCAAATTGGCTAGAATTAGTGTCTTTATTTTGAGCGGCAGGACAATTAAATAATTATTATTATGTTCAAGGTGAAATTAAGTACTTATAATTCCTATAAAGCAATGACAAGGACATCGCAATGAAACAAAAGTCACAAGCATGCGATGGTTCATATCCAAATTCAAGTTTATACATAAATACTATCTATGATGATTAGGTTTCGTTTCCTAATAATCCATTCCCTATTGCGAATTATGTCAAGAACTCTTTTGCTTACTCCGCATTCACATTTAATTGTATTTTACACGAGGCATTACGCATGGCTATTCAATGTAATATTGTTCTCTTTCGCATGTAAATGTAAAACTACATACTATATGTATGACGTATATGTATGACGTATATGTATGACGTAGATATCTTTAAAACCTTTAATAATTTATTTCTCTTTTTGAGCATCTACCATTCCACAGCGAACAACGTATTGATGCTGAGGCAGACTTAACCCAGACAATAACAGATATAGCTGACTTTGAAAACGTGTGCTTTAATGGCGTATGGCGTACCTGGACGGATTCTCACACATAAACTGGAATGTGTAGCGTTACTGTGACAACTATGAACATAGTCAATATACATGTATATAGTATTGGAATGATTATTTCCTTGAAATGTTGAATATGTGAATATACTGGTGATGAGATTGATAGGTACGAAGTTATTCCAATTTAAAAGCATGTCTTTTCGTAATTTGGGACTCCATTTCCACCACATTTTTCAAATGACGATAGTATACACTGGTGAACGGAACACGAAACATACAAGCGTCAATTGCGACAGTCAGCCTTGATGAATTTCCGTGTCCATATTTCAAAGGTCCTATTCCTAAACATCACTACTGGCACGGAAAATACGAGTAAGTTTGAGATGAAAAATATGCATGTACACAGATATATATATTGAGGATATCAGGTGTTTCTTGACGAATGCCGTAAATATTTCATCGAGTGGGAATGAGATAGTTTTGTATTTTCACGAGTGGTGAAGCCCTACAAAATCTGTATTATTTTAATGTTTTCGAACATCCAGAATAAACTAGTGTCACACACGTATATAATAAAAAGAAAATCTACTGTTTCTTGACGAATACTGGAAATATATCATCTCGAGGCCCGAGATGAGTGTAGGGCTTTTCGATTGAAGATACACTGAAACATTGGTTATATTCACTCTGACGTCACTCACTGACTACTTTGCTGTCAACAAATCGCACGCGCCACAAACGCAGGCGCCATTCTTTCAGTCGTGTATCATACACTGTAGTTTCGATGGTATCCAGCAGAACGCATAAGTTTTATTAGCTGTGTCTCCCAAATAAACGATTTTCATGCTGACCGGACACGCCACATCCCCCAACCCAGTTTTTGTCCCCCGCCGCATCGCGGCCGGGGACTTTAAAATGGTTCTTGCTTCTTTGTGTCCGTGGATGTCCGTGAATGTCCGTGTACGTCCGTGCATATCTGTTCGAATTTTCCGCAAGCGATAACTTCCAAACGCTTTGTTGGATTCTTCCGAAATTCGGCATACGCATTCCTTGCGACAAGACGCCAGTCGGTATTGCATTTCAGCAACATCTGCCTGAAGGTGGCGCCACTGGGTCAAAATGGATCTTGGTGGATGTCCGTGTACGTCCGTGCATATCTGTTCGAATTTTCCGCAAGCGATAACTTCCTAACGCTTTTTTGGATTCTTCCAAAATTCGGCATACGCATTCCTTGCGACAAGACGCTAGTCGGTATTGCATTCCAGCAACATCTGCCTGAAGGTGGCGCCACTGGGTCAAAATGGATCTTGGTTCTTTGTGTCCGGGGATGTCAGTTTGAATTCTTTCTCCAGAAATTCAGCATATGCATTCCTTTGGACAAGACGCCGGTTGCTACTGCATTTTAGCAACATCTGCCTGAAGGTAGCACCACTGAGTTTCTCTTCTTCTTGTCCGTTCCAGTTAAAATGGGGCTTCAATTTTGCTATGAAATCATTCTATTCCACATCATATGATTTACCCTAAAGGGTTTTGCATGAACCATATTTTATTTCAGAAGTATAATACGAAATAACTGAACCCCTGGTTTTTGAATTTCGTGTCCTCTTAAATGAAGGACAACATTTTCTTCAATTTTCCTATCAAATAATTGCATTTCACATCATATGATTTACCCTAAAGCTTCTGCACGAACCATTTGTGTCCACATATGTAACTTACTATATTAATTACAACTGAGTTCCTAAAGTTTGGATGCACACTGTGCTTATGTTCAATTTCCTGAATTGAATCGAATTCAACCTTGCTGGTCTTCAGACTGATAGATGGTCGCATGCAGTTGTGAGTGTGGTTGTTCATGTACAGGGAGCTTTATATGGCTTTCATGTCGGCACACCACCACTACCCTCAAAGGGAGCACGTCCCCACCCCCAGGGTGCCGAGCCACACCCTCTATCTCCCAAACTAGCCCTCGCCCGACCCTCATATATTATGTTTGAGCATATATCTCCAATATATCTTGGCAGAAAGTTGAAATTTGTGTGTAGTCTTCAATATTGGTATAATTCTGCCACCCGTCAATGAATTGCAACCCCAAAAGGTATCAGGCACCGACCCATGTTTTTACCCCTCAGCCAATTTTGGCCATGGGGTATTGTCGTCGTCTTGTACGTCCGTCTGTCCGTACGTCCGTTCGTGAGCGAGATAGCCTGAAAATTTTTCCACTGATGAATTTCAAATTTGGTGTGGTTATTTACCTAGTCAAGGACCAGAAGCCTATTGAATGGGGACCAGATTGGATGGAAACCTTGGCGGCCATCTTGAATTTTATGCAAAATGGATAATGATCTATATCTCGGAAACCATTCAACTGTTCAATACGAAATTTGATATACATTATCGATACATCAAGCAACTTTCAATGAATTACCAAACAGGCTTTTCTGATTAGCTGGAAACCCTGGAGCCCATCTTTAATTTATGGGAAATCGATAATGATACATATCTCGGTTACCATTCAATTGTTTTATATGAAAGTTGGTATACATCATCGATACATCAAGATACTTTGAATCGGGACCTGATTGACCGAAAACCTTGACGGCCATCTTTAATTTATGCAAAATCATTAATGATCTCTATCTCTGATTCCGTTGAAGTGCTCGATGTAAAATTTGGTATACATCATCGATGCATCAAGAGACTTACGATGAATGACAGATCTGGCTTCTCTGATTGGACGGAAAACTTGTCGGCCATCTTTAATTTATGCAACAACTTTAATGATGTTTATCTCTGATACCATTTAAGTGTTCTATACGAAACTTGGTTTACAGCATCGATGTATGAAGAGACTTGCATTAATGAATAACCACAGCAGTTCCTCTGAGTGGCGGGAAGGATGGACGGCCATCTTTAATTTATGCAAAATCATTAATGTTCTCTACTCCTGATACTGTTCAAATGCTCGATGTAAAATTTGGTATACATTATCGATGCATCAAGAGATTTATGTTATGAATACTGATTTCTCTGAATGGATGGAAACCTTAAGGGCCATTTCTAATTGTAAAATTTTTGATAATCTGTATATTTGTCACTTGACTGCTTGGTGTTCCTGACATCTTGGTTCAAATTGAATACATTATGAATGGCTAGCGCCCAGAGTCGATGGGTTTTCAGATGCGTAGCTCCGTATTGTATTGGTAAGTGGGACCCTTGTCTATAGATCTTGCTTGAAATTGTTTTTCGTGCCAATCCCCCTCTGGGTGGCGCCACCTGGGGGCCAAGTTAAAATTGCATCTCCAGACAATAACTTTTGAAAACCTTATGGATTCTTTCCAAATTTGGTGTGTGGGTTACCTTGCCTCAAGATCTGGCTTGAGAATGTTTTTCGTGTTGATTCGTGTACAGGAGGCACCACCTGAAAGCTAAGCAAAGTGTTTCCAGACAATAACTTTTGAAAACCTTGACCGATTCATTCCAAGACGATTTGTCAGCTCTCGAAAGGTGATGTACAACTCGCGCTGCGCGCTCGTTGTACATCACTTTTCTCGAGCTGAAAAATCGTCATGTCCCACGTTACAACATGCAATATTTGTATATTGTAACCTATAGCACCTATCAATTGAGTTTAACACAACTGTTGGAAGCATTATCAGTCCTGTAATTGGGGAAAGGTATACGGTATTCGCCAGTAATAAGTAATGTAACTTAGTTGGTATGAGGAATCGACACTCATGTTTATATGATAGCTTACACTGACAGGCAGCTTTGGTCAAACATCGCTACTTTGATAATGTATTCCACTTGGAGTTGGAATATATATACATGGTAACTGACGTGGACAGTCAGTCAGTCAAACACCGCCACTGTGATATTGCTTAGGTACCAGCCTTGCTGACATCTCAGTCGGTGGCTCCATTGTGTATGTGTTCACAAAATACACACCGAGACCCAAGTACGCATGCGGGGAACACGGCACTCGAATAGAACTGTCTTCTGAGCTCTGTATTTTAAAGATACGTCGCGGGGACACTATGGACACCTGATACACTAAAATTGATTCGATACATGCTTCAAGGCTGAATTATTGTCCTGCAACATGGTAGAACATGGTTTATTCACAGTTTACACCGAAGAGAATCTATCATTGATGAAACGCTCCTGTAATTTATATCCTGTATTTAAATATTGAAACATCGAGAATACCTCCAGTGGGTATGCCATATTTGTGTGCCAGCGTTGTCCTTGGAAACCAGACTATTGACCAAAATAGATATCAATGAATTATTGTCTGGAACTTGTTTATTCGAGCGAGTGATCCGATGTACCACGTCTGGCGACCCATTGTATATTCTTGCTAACAATTCCCTCAAACTTCATTTCATCTTCTATACTGAACCTGGAAAGTCCTCGCGGGATAGAATAATAGCCCTAGAAACATAGCGATCGAAGAATATCTGTTGTTTCTAGACCATAAACATACATTCGTTCTTCAAGTTCACGACGAACTTGCTATTAATCCGTTAGCCCGATTAGTATATAGTATTTTGTCTACCAAATGTGGATACACAACTCTACAAAAGATGTGAATACGGGTAAATGTGAATCTGCATCTAATTCTTGCTAGAACCACAACACTGGTATAATGCTAAATAGTATCGTGCCGTTCCTGAACATGTTTTACCCTTTGACTTTTGGATTGTTCATGATCTTCGAATCTGGTAAGTTGTTGTTGTTGGACCTGTTTGGTCAGAAGGTATTCAAAGTTTATTGGATAACATGGTTTCCCTTTTTCTCAATATTGTTCAATTAAAAGTTGAACATTATTGATCAGTTTCTGTAAGGTATGTTATTAGTTACACGATTTGTCAGTGACCCAATACAGCAATATATGGGGGTCAGCTAAATTTATATTGAGCGAGGTGTTAGCCGTGCCCAATATAAATTTTACTTACCCCATATATTTCTGTATTGGGAAAATGAAAAACCGTGTAACGAATTTATCCCGCTGAAGGCCCTTTCTTAACGCACTAATGTACATAGGAAACATTCTGTGGGAAAGATTTCTTGTGAACAACTTTGGCCCTATGTTGTTGTTGCTCACAAAGCAAAAAACTGCATGTGAAGTCACACATTTGCAATATTCATTGACGTAAATAACCAATGATTACGATGAAATACGAGCTGTTCACAATATGAATACTATCTGAGGACTACAGCTGCTGAAGCTCATCTTTTTACAAATACTTGTTGTAACCTTTAAAATCAAGCCCGACGAGTGATCGACGCGAGACAGCTGACGCGAGTACATTGCGACAGGAGCTACTGTGAAGGGAGATAACCTAGTTACTCACCCCGAATTACAATCGACGGCGGTGGATGGAAAAATATCGGGCGATCATGTGACCGTGATCACTCGTTTTCATTGGACGATTTTGTCTGAAGCGGGATAAAATAAGTTCCTCACAGCAACTGAACAGTACTGCACAGTAATTTTCGGTACTGTTCAGTTACTGTCTTGTTTTGCAATATCTGTTCGAAAATGGTACGGAAATGACATGCATGGCGCTTTTCAGTAACTGGACGGTACTAAGATGTAACTGGGCGGTGTCCCTTTCTACAGAATAACACATGTACCACGCAGTTCCATGCAGTTACAAACTGCGAGTCAGCCCACCTTGCCCATGTAAATGTTATAATAATACCTTAATTCGGGCGATAACTCCGACATTCAATATTCAGCCGTAGTCCTTAAAAAGAATTTTCGAATCAAAAATCGAAAATCATAAATGTCGTGTCAATTATAAACACATGAAAAATATTCTCGCAGCATCTTCGGTCATCACAGCTGATATAGAAGAAATAATTCACGGTAGATTATGTGAAATAATGCGGTTTTCTAATGATTCAAATTCTCATAGAAACAGGCGGTCTCAGATCAATACTGACAATCAGATGTGTTCTATGTGTTACAAATATTTCAAATTTTGTAAGATTCGAAGTTTTGCTCAAGGTTTCCATTTTCAAGATGCTATCACTAATATATCTTACATCTTGAAGAAAATAGATCCGACGGGTTTTACTGTGGTCCGACAAATCCTAGGATTACCAATGCCCCGCAAATTATTTAGTTCCATCGAGTTATCAGTGGATTGCATTTCAAGACCAGGTGTTTCTGCGCGAACCCAGTTGCATCTAATCTCGTCTGGGCGTGTGTGTGCCGGTGTTGAGGCCAAGAATGTCCGGTGGCTAAGAGTGTCCGGTCCCTATCTTCTAACCCAGCTAGGACACTTTTCTCCAGATTGGGGACAAGTGCCCGTCCTTGGTTGCAATAGAAAAGGATATGAAAAGGGACATAATCACCAGGACATTCTTATACATCACACCGGCATGTAAATAAAGTGGGCAGTAACGGACTGTTCCCTAGTTGTTTTACATCTTGATAGCGATAGTTGATCTAGACGTCGATAGCCGTGAACATTCTCAAAGAGTATGATTATGGTTACCCGGAAAAGATGCATAGATCACGTACATTTCTATTTCATATCTGTCGCCAAAATTATATTAGATATCTCACAATGCAATAACAAGTAATTCTCTTCTGTAACTGGACCAACTATTTGTTGCTGCTCAACACCGTACAGTTTACCAACAGCTGTCACCCATTTGAAATTACATCATGTTTTATAGATGATGGAGATACCAGGCTATCATATACTGTAGATAAGAAGTATCATATACAACATTTTAAAGTGGACAATGGTGAACGGTTGCATTAAACACTATATGTTGTATCAACACTTGTAATGTTTAGTTACAATGTTATAAATGTTGATACAACATCATTCGAGGGACAGTGATTTCATACCTTAGGTATATATTATATATTATGCTTGCAGACCCCGAGAACAAACTGTTTATATCTGGATGAAACAGTTTATTGTAGCAAAGTATTTGTACTACGCTTGGAATATTAGCAGGAAGCCGCTACCATTGAGAAAATGCAATCCAACCATCAAATCTAAACATAATCATCAAATATATATCATTCTCTATCAATGAAGGTTGACAACGTAGTGAAGACCGTTCAATGAATGAAAGCAATTTATATCAGAGATTTCATCAGTCAGTTAGGTTATTATTAAATAAAAGCGGTTAGATCTATAGAAGCAGACAGCAAATCGAAAGTTCAAAATCAGTAGATTATTAGGAGCAGACGAAAGGTGGATAACTTGATGGAAATAGGTAAAAAAAAGTCAGTTAAAGGTTATGCTTGAGAAACGATCATCGCGAAGTCGATGAGAGGTAAAACAAGGTAGGAAAATATTTCATAGTTCAGAAAAATAATTGGCTGTGTCCATTGTTTTATCGCTCCAATTGTATCATTCATGCATATACAACTACTGAATATAATGTTTCGATTAAAATTACTTATCTCTGTTAGGTAATAGATATTGCATTAATGAAAATTAAAATTATGAATGCCGTGCTGCGATGTATATTGGAACCATATTTCCGCAAATTGTTGAATAATTGAAGTCACACTTTTCGGTAGATATTTTAGACCAGTCTTACGATATTTCAATTATAAACGCAGTACATTCAAGGGTCTAGCGAATTTGTGTTTTACATACACTAAGCTACGGTACGATATTTCTCTATAGATTCTAACCTTAGTGACGCGTGGCGGAGACATGACAAACAATGAAACTTTCTTTTACAGACTCGACTAACCTCACTCGTATAATAGTTCTTGGAATTCCTGAAGTTTGATAATCGTCAGTGTTCTTTATTGGACCAACCAGGACCATCGGATAGAAATAGAGAGCTAATCTTTCATATCCTCATTATTTGACTTTCAACGGATGTCATCGTAATGAACAGTGACATTTTGGCAGAGTACCGCCAAATTTGTGATCATTTATAATACTCCGAAAGTTTCCTCTATTGTTTCATACAAAGATTTTATTGCTGCAAAACAGAAAAGTTCTGTTGTATATGAGTTTAGCTGTCCAGGTTGTGGTGCTAGATATATTGGTAAAACAGAAGGTTATCATTTTACTAGATTAGAACAACACAACAGAGGCAAGGGCGATATTCAGTCACATATCTTGAAACAGGTATATTAGCATATGGCAGGATCGGAGCGTGCAGATGAAAGACATCAATTTTCTCTGTCCTCTCACATGTTATTACTTGATGTTAAATAATAGATAACGCTAAGAACTGGAACGAACTTTTATTCAAAGAGGGATTTGCCAGTAAGAGTAAAACCCTCAAATTAAGCCATGGAATAATGGCATCTAAGGACCTCATTATCTTCAAGTGAACATGTTCTTCATTGTCTATATTGTCTTATGTTGATGAATTGGCACTCACTTATATACCTGTAACTTCCACTATTGTTTGATCATTTATTGTCGATTTGTACATTTACCGGCTATTCTGCTTAAAACTGTATATAAAACTGACTGTATACTCTAAATGTTCACATGTAATCCTGAAATGGCATACTCACAGCCAAATTAGAGAATATTATACCACAATGACTTCCATTTTCGGAGTTACTTTCATCCTAGTTATGTAAAACTAATCTGTGGAAATAATGTTTTTTTTCTTCTTCCAATGGAGTACTCGTGTAGGTCTAGGGACAAGGGATCCTGTTAAGATGCAAGGTGGATTGATGTGGGTGGAGGTTGAAGAAAAGCATGTTTGTGATGTATTAAAGTGCAATCCGAAGTGATCAAAATGCTATCCTGTGTCAATAATCTGACAATATTGCCATTAAGAGCGTAATCCTGCTGTGTCAAATTTTTCAGTATATTAAACTGTTCAGACGTGAGAAAAGACCGAGCAAGACGATCTTCACTGAAACATTTGAATATCCTACTCGAAAAGGCTCGCCAAATCATGGAATATCCATCTTGCACTGATCAATGACCGGAGGTCACGTCACGAGAACATCACCAGTATACGGATGTTATCAGACCTTAATAGGCAGCTAGGCCTTCTTCTAGTCAGGTTGCAAGTATCCGCCCTGGTATTTACTATCTTCCCTTTGAAAACCATGTCTCCCGTTCACTCGTAGATGAGAGTCTGTTCATGTGCATGTGGCATTGTGATACCGCAGGTGATTGTGGAGATGATAATGGTAGTCATCAAGTTTCCTCGTGTTAAAAAGAAACAAATCCTCAGGGCAATTCGGAATAGCTATTAGACAATTACCCGAACTATAGAGGACATGTTCCCTTGTGGTAGAACACCCAGCAATGTGTCATAAGTAGAACCAAATGATATAATGAAACTAAATTATATGAACAATACACCGATGGATTAACCTGGCCTGGGCTTTCTCGGACCTGTCCAGGCCTGTGGAGGGGTCATTTCGCCCCCTGCCCCCTTAATTATTTTTCTTGCCCCCTGAGCTAGGGGACTGAAACTTACCACAGAAAACGTACAAAAATCCAAGATAGAAGCTTTAATGACTCCACAGTGACGTCATTTTCAAAAACGGCATTTTTGGGTCGATTTTTCGGTCAAATTTTTTTAATTTTTCATTTATGCAATTTCTCCGCAAAAACCGCGTGATAAATTAGTAAATATTAGTATGATGTGAAATAAAGTAGTTTTTTCCCACTTTCCATCGCGGAAAAGCAGTAATTTTGAAGAAAAATAATGAAAACATCATTTTTCTGGTCCCCACGTGGCCGCCATCTTGAATTTACCCATGATCTTCTACTCGGGGGTTATGCAACTAGGCTCAAAATGATCCCAATATGATAAATTATAAGGTCACAGAGTCTCTGCTCTCAATTTTTTGTCGCTCCGGAGATAGCGCAGAAAGTTAGTAGGAGGGCAGGGGGGGGGGGGGGGGGGGGGCATTTTGCTCCCATTCCAGGCCTGGTATGGTTAAATTGCTTCCATCTATGCAATAAATCGTGCACTTCTAAGGCTTCAATCACGTTTTGAAAAAGATGGGAAACTGTCTGGTCTTGGATGGGGAGGGCGATTCTATTGCTCTCGAAGTATGGAAAATTGTAAAGAAGCATGTCTTTATTTTTCACTCAATAAATACTTTCCTTAGTCTTCTTGGTAGATTTTGTAAAGATAAGTACACATATAACCAAGTCCAAAAAAATATATACAAATTGTCTTTGGATTATGGACGCGGAAATTTTTTAATGGACGAAGGCGAATATTGAATCACGGTACCTCAGACATCTGTATGAATAATTCCTTTTTGTTTTGTAAAAAATATGCATTTTGTCATAATGGTTTGGAAATGTTTGACATTGACATTGATAATCCCAGAGCAATAATCACTGCACTTTAAATGTGGCTACATGTACACACTGTTCTGAAAGTAGTCCAACAGCAAAATTGGAAGATGGGGCCAATAAAATAGCAGAAAAGTTCATGTATACACCAAGTTTCATAGATAGAGACACACGACCTGCGCTTGCCTTGAAATATTATGTCCATCACAAACAGTTAATCAAGTTATTCGCATATTTTTCAGCATCGAGCTCGACATGCCCACTTTGGGGCGGCCCGGAATCCCACTGGTTAACTCAACTAGACAATATGTGTTACATGGTAACACGGGTCAATGAAGAAAATCGCAAAGACTGGTTCGGTGCGGAGAAAGCATGTCGAAAGAATGGATTTCATTTGATAATTTTCAGGCCTGGAACTACAGGGCCAGATGAAGTTACAGAATCCGTAAATCCGAGTGTGTTCGGGAAAGATTGCTTCTGGATTGGTTATCACAGAGAGACTTCAGAGGGAGACTGGAAATGGGTTGACGGTAGGCAAAGCACATGATGTGGCATGTGACATGCTAATGAATATTGACTTGTCTCATCCTCAGCTTCTGTTGTATACCATTTACATTTGGTTTAGAATATACATATCAATGTATACATGGATTTGAAAATGAAGACCGAAGTCAGAGTCAACTGGTTATTTGATCTTTATTTTCTTATATTATCCTGAGCATTTCTTCCTTCAATGTATATATACAGGGGATGCAAAAATGTTTCTTGAAGGATACCATTAATATAAGAACGGGTGCAGTGAGAATATTGGTGTTTTCACGGGTGACGAATCCATGCCATGAGCGAAAAAATTCAATTTTCTCATCTCAGCAGTGACATTGGAGGGGGGGGGGGGGGGAATTGTTCGAGTATGGCGATAAATTGGTAGTTTCATCAGTATCGAATCCACGAGTGAAACTGAAAATGGGCAATTTGCACTACAGTTCAAGTTAATCTCTGGACAATGCTGTCTGGCCTTGATGGCTTGGCTGGTCGTATGAGCTCCGAGCACTTGGCTATGTCTTTACCTCAGCATATATTTTCAATCGATGATAACTGGTGTATTTTTGACCTGAAGTTGCCAAAATTATCATAAATGTAAGCTTTTTGGTCCTTTCGTCGTATTGTATCAATAGTTGAAAAGTTCCATATTATAAACATATCATGAGAACGAACCGAAGCTCACGCAGTGGCCCACGTGCTGTGCGACGGGACAAGACAGCAGTGTTCAAGGATTAATGTGGAAAGGGCCCATTTTCTCACCACAGCATATATTTTCAATCGATGATAACTGGTGTATTTTTGACCTGAAGTTGCCAAATTTATAATAAATGTAAGCTTTTTGG
>JAVTVY010031416.1:0-12686 GCA_036873755.1 Hanleya hanleyi
GGCAAGTCGGCTTGTAGGCAAATCAGAGAGAAATGTAAATAAGGAAGGTAATCGGCTGTTATTAAAAACTGGGCTACTGCTTGTGCTATCAAAGTATTGCAAACAGAAGACGTAATGAGTCTATAACTTATCCTCGGCAGACGTCAACGATGCGTCGGCAAATCGGCAGATTTTGAACTGCACAATACTACATGTAATAGTTATGTTGACGTCACTTAGATGCCGGAGATCACGTGATATTGACTAGATGAGGAGAGGGTGAGCTGGTTATCTATCCCCTTCATTCTACTTCATGGCAGGGACTGTTATCCAGTCTAGGGAGGGAGAGAATGACGTTCATGAAGTTAGACCGCGGTTCGCAGTTCATTATTCGAGGAGACCAGCAATTATTTCTTCAGATATGGAAATCTGTAATTATTTTGAACTGCAAACTCTGCATAGCAAGAGAGAATATCATGCTCTATATCTTTGCATATTCATATCCCAAATCTGACGCCAGAAGGGCGCTTCTAGGGGCGCTGTTATGAGTCGCTGAATGACTGGTCCCGAATAACGAGCTGCGAACCGCGGTCTAACTTTATGAACGTGGATGAATGGGACTTGGAAAATGTAGAAAAAGTGACGTGACTGATACCGTTCCTGTCGACATCGCCCTGTGGAGTGTCGGCAAGTGGGCTTGTTGGCAAAATTGGGGTGAAATATAAATAAGGGAGATAAGCATGGGTTATTGTAGTTTGGATTACTGTCCCTGCTATTGAAGTGTTGGGAACAAGGGGAGGTAGGCAGTGTATGCGATTTCTTCTTCAACCGGCGGAGTTGGTTATGAAGCTGTTTATGTGTGATGACTGATACCGGCGCTAGCTGTGGACATCGGCATGTGAAGTGTCGGCAATTCGGCTTTCTTGGCAAAATTTGGAAGAAATATAAATAAGGGAGGCAACCAGTAAATTATTGTAGTCTGGGTTACTGCACCTGCTATCGAAGTATTTCAAATGAGGGGAGGTAGCCAGTGCAAACGATTTCGTCTTCTTTCCATGGTTGTTTGTAAGGATGTATATATGAGGTAAGTGAAAGCGAGCATGTCAACATAGCCTTGCGGAGTGTCGGCAAGTCGGCGTGTTGTTAAAATTTGGGACAGAAAGGCAGATAACCGGCGGTTATCTTACACTGGGTTGCTGGCAATGTTTTCAAAGTATTGCAAAGAAAGGACATAAGTAGTATACGCTTTCCACTCCTTCTCTGTGTGGTGAAGGGTAATGTGAGGGAACTAATTCGGATCGTTGTTCGAGTGTCGGCAAGTCAGCGTGTTGGCCAAATTGGAGAGAAATATAAATAAGGGAGGTAATCGGCTGCTATTCTGAACTTTTTTGTTGCATTCATAATTGTGTAATATGAGAAAAAAAACAAAGAGAAAAATATATTATAAAGTTGGTGTGTATTTTTTGTTAGCTGTACACACGGTTAAGTGGACTGACCCATGCTCGATTTAATACCCCAGAAAACATAGTGAATAGCCCTGGTTTTGAAGCTCATTCATGAAAAAATCGTATAAATAGTAGTTATCTGTTTCTTATATTCTAACGCTTGGAACATAATCACAATTTCTATCAAAATTTATCAAATTGGATGAATGTTGCTGCGCTGAATTATCGGTTAGAAGACTTTTAAGGGAAATCCCTATCTCTTAGCGTAGGAAAGGGAGATAACCTACTGGGAAAACCGGCAAAAGCATGGAAAATGACCGCCAAAGCAGAAAACCACCAGTGGACTACCTTAAACGCATATATGCGATGGACATGGCAGAAGGAGAGACAAACCTGTTTAGAGGTTGGAAATGCACAAGCAGAATAGGGAGCGGCGATTGGCTAAATATTAGGGTCGGTTTATTGTATGATGCCAGTAATTTCTTTCGCCCACACGAACTAATTCATTCGCTGCCAAGAGGCGACAATAAAAATAGTATTGTGTGTCAACAGTATGTAAACAGCCGACCTGACGATGGGAGATATAGGCTGTTTCTCATCCATGGGCGGACTGTCGAGACATAGTCATACGAAGATATACATATTTCGTATGGTCGGTATGTGGTGCATAATCATTACGGTGGACATAATCACTCAGGTGAATACATTCGCCAAACAGTGTTAATAAACAAACGATACTTCCGGAGCAGCAAGGTTGACTTGGGTCGGATCTACTATAGAAGGAAAATATGTCATATTGTCAGATTCCCTGTCATGCCTTCAAGCGATTAAGAGTGGAACTTCAACAAATCCCACCATCTTGAACATTCTACAATTATATGACCGTAGATTTCATCAACAGATTGATGTTGTTTTGTTGGTTGCCTAGCCACGTTGCTTCAAAGAAAATACTGAAGCCGTTGAAATTGCTAAGGCAACCGTAGATAATGAGGTTGATTCTGTTGGAATCCCATATAACGATTTCAGACCCTATACCTGTGCTTATGTGAGAAAGCTGTTTATAGGATGCTGTGGATGATAACAAACTTCATGAGTTTCATAAAACTGTAGGATATACTCGGCTGGGAAGGCAGAAACGTTTCGATCAAGCCATGAACAGGCGATGTAGAATCGGCCATACACGATTTACTCACGATCATTTACTAAAAGAGGAACCAACCCCAACCAAGGTGTATTCCATGTCACGAAACATATTCCGATCGACTATATAGATTTTAAGCTTGTAAGAGATTCGTTTTATCAAGCAGCTACTTTAGAAGATCTTTTTAGTCGGGTAAAAGAAGACTGTATTTTAGGTTATGTGAGAGAAATCGATTTGTTGTATACATTTTAGGGATCGTTCCCATTATTCGTTTTTTCTTCAATCGCGATTTTTCTTCAATTTTCTCGATTGAAAAACGATCATTCGTGAATCAGTCGCGAGGATATCGAGAAAAAAAATGAGAAAAAACGATTGAAACTTTTCTGAAAAAAACCATTCTCTCGCGATATCGTTTTTGAATCGTTTACCCATACGCGGTCCGTTCTTGATCGCGAATCTTCAATCGCGAGAGAATCGGTTTTTTTCAAGGTGCGAGAGAATCGTGAGGCGGAGTGATATCTGACACATAGGCCGTGTTGCCGTCGTACGCCGCTCTATCCGCGAACTGGGATCTACATTTAATGCTGGTTGCGGATTTGTCGATGGAAAACCTATATTACTATACTGTATAAATGTGTAAGATAACCGGATAATATATATGATTCACGATCTATAGTCTCCTACAAGCCGAAGTAGGGCGTATGCTGGAAATATCTATACACATACCTTTACCATGCTTCCTGTGACGTCCGCGCTCCGATTTACTCTGGCGAAGCGTAAATGACAAAATTACATACAGGATTATAGTCGTATATATCTTGTTATTGTAAATACCGGGTATAGGTCATGAGTGGATTTGAGTTCGTCGTTGATTGCATTATCAGAATGATTACGGCACAGACTCGATAGAGGTGTGAATGGGCGCATGGCGGATAACCCAGAACAGTTAGCCCTCCAGCCGAGAATTTCTAGGTTAATTAAGGTGAAAAATAGTGTAATTTAAATATGTATATTTTGTTATAGTGAAACATACATTAGGAAAGGGTATCCATTCATGTTTTGGTACAGTTTTTAAACTATTGAGATGTGAATAAGTTAAAAAAATCACCATCAAGTTAATTTTATTTATTATAAGAATATTCGCGGCAGTGATTTCATATCTATATCAAATACATATTACAATGGTGATTGAATCGCATATAACGGTTGGATTCGCATATGTACAATACTTTTTATTTTAATTTTACATTTTGATAAATGAACTACGAATGATTCCAAAGGGAAGCTCAAGCCAGAAACCAACAGAATATTATATAATTCCATCTCTTACTGGATTAACCAAAAAAAATTCTCGTCCGAGTACGATCATCGGTTAAAGATTTGGGGGTTTTTTCTTCCCAAAACTAAAGATTTAAATGTGGGATTTGAAAATCTGTCGGACATAGAAAGACGTTTTATATTCATATTTTACATTAATGCAGTCATTTCACATATAGTATCATACGCGGTGAGGGGCGTTGTTTGATTCTTCAGCAACCAAGTCACGTGACCTGAATAATACAGGGCTTTTCAATTGAAACACATCTTCAAATGGTCAAGGTTTCCTTTTTAGCCAAAGGCGAGACATTGATCATCTTGCCAAGCAAACCGCGTTCAGCCCACTTCCAGTGTTTTCCATACTGCAATTACCACGCTTGTGGGATATTTGATGGTGAAAAATTGTGAAAATAATCAATATCATTATTTTCTTTGAATCATTTCTTTTATATATATATTTACCCTTTGTATTTATTAATTTTCACAATTTATTGAAAATATACGTATTCATCTACCATCAAATATCCCACAAGCCAGGCAACTGTGGGGTTTTGCACTTATAGACTCCCACTTAGGGAGCCACACAACAAGACTCCCCCCCCAGAGAGCTCCAGAAAAGATTAATTCACACAACCAAACAAACAAGCAAAAACATAATGACAGTTGTGAACAGTTTTACAAAGAGCCCGAGCTATATATTAATAATTAAGTGCTTTCGAAGACTCAAAAGCCCCGTATGACAATGTTATATTCAATACAGCGCCATCTATCTACACAAGGAAAATGGTGATCGTAGGACAAAAAACCACGCGAACAGCGAAAATCTGACGAATCAACTCAAAATTTCAGCACGCACAGATGCCAAAAACGTTCACGAATAATACCAGCTTTAAAACACAGAAATACTCAAAATAATACACGAAATTGCAAGTGCAAATGACTCAATCTGACCATATCCGGGCCTGTGTCCCGTACAAAATATATGTAAATATAATTATATAATAATTATAGTTCTAATTATATGCATAACCATTATTCCTATGTATATATATATTTTTTTTTTCAATTTCTTTCAATATCCCCATCGTATCTATATAACCGCCAACTGAACTGAAACACGCTATAGTTTTACACAAGGCAACGAAGAATGGAAAAGGAAGGGGAAAAAATGATCGAACTTTATATAGTCTGACTGAAGTGTTTATGACGTAGAAACTCGAACGTGTATGCGGGTCAGTCAGGCTGCACTTTACCGTACTACTTTCGGCTATAATCCTCAATCGTTTTTTTTTAATCGCTTATATTTTCTCGATTAAAAAACGATTGGATCGCGATATCGCTTTTTATTCGCGAGAATTTTCTCGATTAAAAAACGATTGCCAACATTCGAACAGCGATCGCGAATGAATCGTTTATTTTGAAGAAAAAAAAACATTCCCTCGCGCCTTGGAAAATCGCGACTTCGAGAAAATTTGACGAAATAAACGATTCATTCGCGAACGATAATTGGAAACGGCGCCTTAATGTACGTACATGTTTTTGGTGGGGTACCGACATTATCCCCCAGCGACATTTTCCCCCGCGACATTTTCCCCACCGACATTTTCCCCCACGACATTTTCCCCAGGCGACATTTTCCCCCAGCGACATTTTCCCCACCCTAATATTACGTGCTGTAATAATTACGATCTGCCAACAATCGCAGTCGCGGTCATTTCCTCACCTTGAACGTTTGCACGTAGGAGAGTTCTAGGAATTCAAGTGAGATTACTTTTTAGTTAAACATCGGCAGATTTATGCAAACGTAGGCATAACAAGCAGCCAGAGGATGCTAGGTCCCCTGCCAAAATGGCAGCAATATTTATAAGCGCTGTCGGTTTCAGAAGATATTCATGAGGATGGCATCAGCTACTTCACAGGCGTAAGAAGCAGAGGGGTCTTTCCACCTTCCCAGGTTTTGAGATCAACTCCGAATGGCTGACTGAATGTTGATTCCTACTACTGTAATATATTTTCTTTACCATGTAGCATGAAAATTATGTAACCGAAATGCAACCCCAAGAGACAACTCATGGCATATTATCTGCAAACTAAATTTGACAAGAATATGAAGGCATCCTCAACCTATTGCCCAGAAACCAAATTTAGACTTTGCCACAAGGAGTCACCACCTGTAGGTGCAAGCAGGCAAAACACAATCCCAAATGACATCTCGTGTCATGGTATCGGCATATGAACTTTGAGACTCTGAAGAGGGGTCAAGTTATTGCCGGTACTAGATGCCCATCGGTGTTCATGTTATTTGGGGCGGGTCACATATGAATACAAAATTTGAGAATAATCTGATGAGCAGTTGCCAAATTATTGCCCGGAAACAAATTTTTCCACCAGGAGACGCCACCTGTAGGCAGAAGCGGGAAAAATACAATCCCAAGGAACATGGTATCGTGGGGACATCTGCATACCAAATTTGAGAAGAATCCGATGAGGGTCCTCAAGTTATTGCCCAGAAACCAAATTTAGATTTTGACACCAGGTGACGCCACCTCTAGGCGCAAGTCAGTGAAATGCATTATCAAGCGACATCTTATGTCACGGTACATTCATACAAAATTTGAGAAGAATCCGATGGTCAGTTCTCAAGTTATTACCCGAAAACGAATTTGTGATGTTGCCACCAGGTGGCGCCACCTGTGAGTGAAAGGCAATCCCAAGCAACAGCTCCTGGCATGGTAAATGCATGCCAAATTTGAGAAGAATCCGATGAGCCGCAACGTTTCTCATGTTACCCAGAAAGGTACATATGTAGGATATTTCAAAGAAATTCGACAAATTGTTTCTAAGTTATCACTTGCAGCATGGAATAATGGAATGAACTCTAGTGGCGCCACCTCCGGGTGGATTTTGCTGAAACCCATCACCAACAGTGTTTTGTCGCAGGGAATGCATTTACCAAATTTCGAAGAAATCCGACAAATTGTTCGAAAGTTATCGCTCGCGAAGGATTTGAACAAACATGAACGGACATGCATTAAAGATTGGAACAAGACCCAGTGGCGCCACCTACAGGCGGATCTTGCTGAAACGTAATACCAGCGACGTCTTGTCGCAAAGAATGCAGATGCCAAATTTCGGAGGAATCCGACAAAGCATTTAGGAGTTATCGCTTACGCAGTATTTGCACGGACATGCACTAAATATTGGAACAAGACCCAGTGGCGCCACCTACAGGCGGATCTTGCTGAAACGTAATACCAACAGACGTCTTGTCGCAAAGAATGCAGATGCCAAATTTCGGAGGAATCCGACAAAGCATTTAGGAGTTATCGCTTACGAAGTATTTGCACGGACATGTACTAAAGATTGGAACAAGACCCAGTGGCGCCACCTACAGGCGGATCTTGCTGAAACGTAATACCAACAGACGTCTTGTCGCAAAGAATGCAGATGCCAAATTTCGGAGGAATCCGACAAAGCATTTAGGAGTTATCGCTTACGCAGTATTTGCACGGACATGCACTAAATATTGGAACAAGACCCAGTGGCGCCACCTACAGGCGGATCTTGCTGAAACGTAATACCAACAGACGTCTTGTCGCAAAGAATGCAGATGCCAAATTTCGGAGGAATCCGACAAAGCATTTAGGAGTTATCGCTTACGAAGTATTTGCACGGACATGCACGGACATGCACTAAATATTGGAACAAGACCCAGTGGCGCCACCTACAGGCGGATCTTGCTGAAACGTAATACCAACAGACGTCTTGTCGCAAAGAATGCAGATGCCAAATTTCGGAGGAATCCGACAAAGCATTTAGGAGTTATCGCTTATGAAGCATTTGCACGAACATCCACGGACATGCACTAAAGATTGGAACAAGACCCAGTGGCGCCACCTACAGGCGGATCTTGCTGAAACGTAATACCAACAGACGTCTTGTCGCAAAGAATGCAGATGCCAAATTTCGGAGGAATCCGACAAAGCATTTAGGAGTTATCGCTTACGAAGTATTTGCACGGACATGCACTAAAGATTGGAACAAGACCCAGTGGCGCCACCTACAGGCGGATCTTGCTGAAACGTAATACCAAGAGACGTCTTGTCGCAAAGAATGCAGATGCCAAATTTCAGAGGAATCCGACGAAGCATTTAGAAGTTATTGCTTACGAAGTATTTGCACGGACATGTCCGTGCATGCACGGACACATAGAAGCAAGAACCATTTTAAAGTCCCCGGCCGCGTTGCGGCGGGGGACAATAAATAAGAATAGATTATCAATATCAAACACATCTTTAACGAAATGAACAAGATTGAATTTTCAGGTGTATTTTTATATTATATTATTTGATCACTTCATCATCACTGCCGATATTTCATTCATAACGATATAGTGAAAACTGAACTTTCAAAAAATACATTATCACAGATAAAAAGTATTGAGGAAAATTGACGATATTGCGGTCGGTAGGGCTACATAACACCGTGCCAAGAAATAAATATCAGCCAGAAAACAGAACATAAGAGCGTGATATTGATAATCTATTCTTATTTATTTTGCCTGAAAAGAAGGCACGTTTACCGCATACATCTGCCGATGTTTAACTAAAAAGTAATCTCACTTGAATTCCTAGAACTCTCCTACGCGCAAACGTAAAAAAAAAATTCAAGGTGAGGAAATGACCGCGACTGCGATTGTTGGCAGATCGTAATTATTACAGCACGTAATATTAGGGTGGGGAAAATGTCGCTGGGGGAAAATGTCGCCTGGGGAAAATGTCGTGGGGGAAAATGTCGGTGGGGAAAATGTCGCGGGGGAAAATGTCGCTGGGGGATAATGTCATGGACTCAATTTTTGGTGTGTTGTGATGATTACTTCTGGATTGCTGGGTTTCTGTTGTTTTTGTTGCAATACTTATAATTTTTTTGATCGTCGCTATATAGCCGAGATATTACTGAACGCGACGCCCTAAAACATTCTGCCCTAAATGAAGTGGAAATAAAGAAATGGCTCTGTACCATCCTAGAAATCTCCGTGGTCATCTTTCTAAAAATCAACACAGTTTTCTGAATGTCGTGATTCAGCAGTCAGATGATGAGTGTGGCTTCCTAGCTGATTTATTTCTATTGCGATATATTTTATAACATTTTACAATATTTTAGAACATTTATTATAGAGCAAAGTAAGTGGGTGGGCAGGATATCTATATCAAGTTCATAGCTACGGTTAGGAAAAAGTTACCCCACCCACAGCCAACACATTCACCTATGTCAACACCTCCCAGGACAATTATGTGTAGAATCTGCTTTGTTTGGACATCTTATCGTGAAAAAAGGGTTTAAATCGTATCATTTAAACATACATTTAGACACGAAAGACTCCTTTGACCAAAACGCCATTTAACCTGGTGATGTGCGGTGGAACATATAGGCCAAAGTGCCGCCGTATCATACCATCTTCTTTCATGCCTCCTTGATAATTTGGTGGGGAAAACATGTATGTAGACCCGCATGGCGCCCATATTGAATGTACCCATGATGAATCTATCCTTTGTACAGAATATAATGTAAATAAGCTCAAAGCAGTTCCAATACGTTGGGCTCTAAGAGGCAAACTCCCTCGTGCCCAAATTACAAACAAGCGAATATCGAACAAGTAATTCAGTTGGGCTGTCACATAAACATTGTCTACAAAATTCCTCAAAGGGAGAGGTGGGTTATGGCTAATGATATTCGGCAATTTTGCAAATATATCGGCATCCATCTTGATTATGGCGACCATGCTTGAATGTCTTCATATGTACACTTAGTTTATGTTATATACTCGTGAGATACCACCCCGGTTTGTGCTATAACTTTGAAATCTAGCAAACTGCGAGTTATTCGAACCTGATTTCATGTACCATTGGCAGCCATCTTGGATATGGAGGCCATTTTTGAAGAAATTCGATCGAATCATATTTTTATATTGATTAAGTTGGTCAGGTCAAGCAGTACAACCCTAACAAATTGGTTGCTATAATCTTGAATTCCGGCAAATTGGAAGATTATTTTATTGATTTAGTCCTGATATCGCTATCGCATTGGAGGCTATTGTGGATTCGTTGACCATCTTGGAATGAAGTGCTTTCCTTATCAGATTTTAATCAGCCGACGAAGTACTATAAATGTGCCAAGTCTCATTATTTTACCTCAAAGAGCAGAATTCCTCCAATTTGATGCCTCATACTGCTTCACTGGTAGAATCAGAATACACCGGACGTGTATGTTTCCACAAGATGCCATTCAACAATGAACGGGTAGTCAGCAGCGGGCGGACTAATGAATGGTATTTTATGGGCAATACTATTATTTTTAGTTTGAGAATTATTTCCATATATACAAATTACTTCGCCAGGGCTAAATTCCATGTCAAATTGCCATTTCTTATTTTAAAGTGATTATCAATGTTTGGTTGCGCTTTAGTCATTCAGCTACAGGTGCGACGGAGGTCAGGTCAGTGTCCCTAAAATCTGGAACTCGTTGCCCGAAAGACAACTAAATCCAGATCTTAGTGTCTCGAGACCATGGTATTAAGGTGCCAGTTTCTCACGGACACTGGATGCATCAGACGTTTCCGTCAGACCCGTAATAATTCTCTTAACTATTTGGTTCAATCACAACGTGAAATAACTTCCTCTAATAGTACAGCATAATGTTTCTGTATATCAGCCATTGGTCTGGTATCTGGTGTTTGTGTTTCAGACAAAGACGAATGTCAGGATAATATCTGTGGAGAAACACAAACTTGTACAAACACACCCGGTTTCTACAAGTGTAGTTGTGTCGACGGTTATGTGGCACATGCTGGTGAATGTACAGGTGAGCAGGGTCATTGTATTTTGTGCGATATTATCATGATATGCCATTCGAAACCCTTTGTATCTTCTTCACATTTTTAATATTCTCATTCACAAGCGCAAATGTATCAATTGTGCAGAAATGGAACATCGTTACTATCTAGCTTAACGCACAATGTCTTTGTAAATTTACAGTCCATAGTTTTGTTATTTTACGGACTCCATGTATCTATAATTTAGCATTACAGTATGGGTACATCACATCATCCTTGAACAATACCCCTATTTTTCGTTATTTAAGATGTTGATGAATGCAGAGAGGATAACCCCTGTCACGATGTAGAAAACAGCGAGTGTATGAATACAATTGGGTCATATAGCTGCCCCTGTCACGTGGGATTTAATCTGACAAACGGAGAATGTAAGGGTAAGTTGCTTCGGTTTTAGACCAAGAAAAATACTCTGAAGAATGAAACGGTCTCATTGTAATTAATAAAATGTATGAGTCATAATGACTGTATAGAGTACAAGTATATATATATGTAAGGAAATTAAGCCGAACCCGTCACTGTGCAACAGAACGTTTCTCAACTGCATAAAATTCGAAAAAATGTTTTGTGCAACGTATTAAAATGTTAGTGAATCGTCTTGGGGAGAAACCGTTATAGTTAGGGAAGTATAATTTTGCCGTCAACTGTCCTAAATATCGCCAAAGCTGATAGCATATTGAAAGTGGAAACATGGTTCAAGGTTTTCTAATGAATTTGACGATACCAATACGTATTGTAAGCCATACATGGTATGTTAGGGTAATAGTGGATCTATACAAGTATATAGCAAAACGAAAGCTCAACTTCAGCAGTTTGAGTGGAGCCATACAGATGGCCACAAAGGATGAGATTAGACTTTGATGGGCATAGGTCACATAAATAATCTAATATAAATATAGCATTTTTGTTGAGGCGGTGGCAGGATGAGCATTTTCATTGTATTCTGTATGATATTATCATGAGATGCCATTCGAAACCAATGGCATCTTCTTCACATTTTTGTCGGGTTTACCTCTGTTATCACTTTTCAGTTCTGTTTTTTTTTCTCTCTTCTGCACATGTTTAGTTTTGATCTCTTGCCCGGAGACTGTTCTCATCTAATGCCCCTTACAGCATTCATATACACATTTGCAATGCACGGTAGCTTGTGCATTGAACGTGATAATTGGGACATTATCGCAGTAAATTTTATCTTCCCAATTTCTTTTAAATTTGCCTTTCCAATCTATTTTATCCGGTATCATTTGTTACGGCGGGAAGGGTAGTCATTCTCCACGGGCCATCGACAACCGATCCATGGAACTTTGTTTTAAGATCACAAAGGTGGTGTTCGCTTTAGGTAGGCAATCGTCCTCAATGCGTTTTTGATACACACAGCTTGTGGGGCTAATTTTTGTCTAAAAAGCGCCAAATTGACAATTTCTTACAGTCTACATACTGAATTATCAGATGAAAATAAATCAAGGCCTGCAGATAAACACAACCAGAATTACAGAGGTTCAAACCTGCCGCATTGGCTTATTTTGCACTTTTCGGTGCATTTACAGTCGACATTTTCTCTTGTTGCAAAACTATGACACCTTCAACCAAAATCATAGTCAGACTGAATATTTCAGAATTATTTGTGTTTAGAATAGCTGTCCTATTTTTGTAACAAAAAAAATCTGCACGGAAAAGTGCATAAAAATAAGAAAATAAGCCAAGGTACCAACTTTGGTGCGCCATAAATCCGTTTTCGTGCATCTGCCGCCCTTCATTATTTCTAGTCATATAATTCAGCATGTAGGCTGTACAAAATGGTCCATTTCATATCCTTTTGATAATAGTGAAAGTTTGGCCCTACAAACCGAACAGCTTGAGGATGATTTCCTCCCCTTTTTGATCGCAGATATGGGACTAATAAACCCCTCTGATT
>JAVTVY010031417.1:0-12405 GCA_036873755.1 Hanleya hanleyi
AGTTCAATAACAATGAATGTGATCGGCGTCATTTCCATTCACGAAAACTGTTCTTCCGCTACACTGCGGTTATAATTGTGTTGAAGCCATCTTTGTAGCACCAACATTTTTTGAAAATGTGTTTGTGTTGGAGCCATTTTAGCACCAAATTTGGTTAGAAACAGCTTTTTTCGCAGTGTATTATGGTCATTGTGTGTCTATTCGAGCTGAGCTCCCACTAACGTCCAAGGGCGTAGGCAAGGGGGGGCTTGCCCCCCCAAATTTTGACGGCCGGCAAAAAAAAAGAAGAACAAAACAAACAAACAAACGAAAAAAGGAAAGAAAGAAAGAAAAAGAAACCTAACATAGCATATAAGATCACGTATCTTATTCAATTATTACAGGAGAAGTAAACTTATCGCCGCCAGTGCATACCATTAGGCCTAAAATAAGATTGCAATTGATCAGTGATCAAAGCCATAGATTGACGATTTCGGGCTTCAATCGAGAATGGAATAGTGTGCTCCAAATCCAATCAAATGCCGCCTGTTTGGACAAAAAACATCAAAACTTCCGATGAGGAGAATTTTTCGTAACTTTTTCACAACAAACTTATTTTGTTTTTCAATTGAGATCCCAGTACTTCTTTATTCACAAACAAGAGATATACAAACTCTCAACTACTTTTCATAAAGAAACCCTAGAAATAAACCTACTGTCTTTCCCAGATAGTAAATCCCAGACATTTTTGGTGATATTTCGGAGAAAATTTATCGTACAACATTGAAACTTCACACAGTATATAAACTAAAAAGCCCGAATTGTATTTCTGTCTTTCATTAAAATTTGTTGAGAACTGACCAAAGTCACCGATACCTGCCATGTTATTTTGGGGCCACGATAACTTTGATCTGCCATTGTTAAAACATGCGAGCTTGACGTAAAAAGTCAAAAAATATCTCACAAATTTCCCATCTAATTTTTGTTTTCGCGATTTATTGAGAACTACTGTAGGGGAATAAATTTAGTATTTTTTTTATCTACCCTGTGAAGTTTCAATGTTGTCGGATAAATTGTCCCAGAAATATCGTCGGAAACGTCAGAGACGAAACGTGCTCAGACACGCGCTGCTATCGGGGCACGACAGTATTGTCTAAGGATTAACTTGAAATATAGTGCAAACCTGAGACTGAATGATCACTTCAGCTTGTATATCATTGCAGTGATCGTCTTTGTTATGAGACATTTTGGGATAAATCAAAGTTCAGTTGTTACAACGTTATACTACTCAGATGCTCCCAGAGAGTGCCAATTTACCATCAAGTTTCAAAAAAATTTCTTAAGCTGCGAGGGGGGATAACCCCCCTCTCACACTCTCCCCCTCTCAAGCCCCCCCCCAAATCTGACAACTTGTCTACGCCCTTGACGTCACAGGACCTACGAAGTAGGCTGAGGAAGATGACTTGGGGGTCAAAACGTAATGTTATAGGTCACCTAAGTAGGTCAAATTTTCATCAAAAGTAGGCCAGCTCAGAACTTGCTGGCAAGTCCCCTAATGCACGTTCATGCCAAAAATCAAGGTTCTAATATCAACGGTTCTCTTTTTTTTGCCGATGAAAGAATTCGGATGGACTCACTCATTACCGAACAATTTGCAAATGATGGCCTACTTCACAGGAACACAATCGCACAAGGATGACGGGCAAAGTTTCTTTTAAACTCGAGATTGCATATTCTAATAAGACCGCATACTCACATTGGATATAGAAATGGTTTCTCCTCCTGTGATATACAAAGCACCAGGTCACATCGATCTCTTTCTCTGCGGTTTCACATAAGAGTAAGTGGTCCTGTCTTTAATACCGACATCCAAACGATATTCTACACATTTTCGCAAGAGGTACTGGAACAAAGAAGTAATCACACCCATAACACTTGAATGGTTTCTCTTAACTCCTTTCGATTAAGCAGACCCCAAATACCTAACTGGTTTCACTTTTATATGCGATTTCATGGCTTGCTGCACAAATGCAACACGACTTATATTCAATGGATGACTTTTCTTTTATGTGCATTTTCCGGTGCTCATCATGATGGGTGCGTAATTTATACCGGTTACACAAACGTATATACAGCATATTGAATAACTTACTATCCAGGTCTAGCACATATACCGGTTACACATTCTAAACGTATATACAGCATATTGAATAACTTACTATCCAGGTCTAGCACATATACCGGTTACACATTTTAAACGTATGTACGGCATATTGAATAACTTGTTATCCAGGTCTAGCACATATACCGGTTACACAATCTAAACGTATGTACGGCATATTGAATAACTTGCTATCCAGGTCTAGCACATATACCGGTTACACATTCTAAACGTATATACAGCATATTGAATAACTTACTATCCAGGTCTAGCACATATACCGGTTACACATTCTAAACGTATATACAGCATATTGAATAACTTACTATCCAGGTCTAACACATATACCGGTTACACATTCTAAACGTATATACAGCATATTGAATAACTTACTATCCAGGTCTAGCACATATACCGGTTACACATTCTAAACGTATGTACGGCATATTGAATAACTTGTTATCCAGGTCTAGCACATATACCGGTTACACATTCTAAACGTATATACGGCATATTGAATAACTTACTATCCAGGTCTAGCACATATACCGGTTACACATTCTAAACGTATATACAGCATATTGAATAACTTACTATCCAGGTCTAGCACATATACCGGTTACACATTCTAAACGTATATACGGCATATTGAATAACTTACTATCCAGGTCTAGCACATATACCGGTTACACATTCTAAACGTATATACAGCATATTGAATAACTTACTATCCAGGTCTAGCACATATACCGGTTACACATTCTAAACGTATATACAGCATATTGAATAACTTACTATCCAGGTCTAGCACATATACCGGTTACACATTCTAAACGTATATACAGCATATTGAATAACTTACTATCCAGGTCTAGCACATATACCGGTTACACATTCTAAACGTATATACAGCATATTGAATAACTTACTATCCAGGTCTAGCACATATACCGGTTACACATTCTAAACGTATATACAGCATATTGAATAACTTGTTATCCAGGTCTAGCACATATACCGGTTACACATTCTAAACGTATATACAGCATATTGAATAACTTACTATCCAGGTCTAGCACATACTGTCCAGGCCGCTTGAGTGGTTTATCTCATATTTACGTATATTCAGCATTTTAGATGTTTTAAATAACTTGTTAGGTCTAGACCTATACGTTTTACACACGGAACATTTAGATGGCTTCTCTCTTTTGCACGTATTTCGTTGTTCAAAGTGATGCAAGGGCGTAAACAAAGGGGGGAGGGGGCCCTGACCCAAACGGGGGCCTAAATTTTGACAGCCGGCCAAAAAGAAAGAAAAAAAAGAGAACAAGGAAAGATAGAAAGAAACAGAAAGCAAACATATCAGAGAAGGAAATGTTTGTCTTGTCACTTATCTTATCAGGTGTTGATAAATCCAGGGAAAGTAAATTATTCATCACCACCAATGCTTACCAGTAGGGCTAGCTAGAAGATTGCAATCGATTAGTGAACAAAGCAACAGATTGGCTATTAGTATATCACCGGGCTCAAACACCGCATTTGACCGTCTCCGAGAAGTGAATAATGTGCTCCAATCCAATCAAATAGTGTCCATTTAGACGAAGAAACATTAACACGTTGGCTGAGTAGAATTTTCGGAACTCTTTCAGTATAAACTTTTTTCCAATTGAGATACCAGTCATTTATTCCCAATTATTTATTCACAAACAAGAACTCTCACTAATTTCCACAGAGAAACCCTAAAAATAAAGGTATAAAATCTTATTAAACCCGAAGCCACTCTTTGATAACTGATGAATAAAGGTAATTTCTCTGTAATAATTCTAGAGCAGTTTACAGAAAACGATGTTTTAGCACAGGTTAGTAGTATATAAAGGACCGATTCTGTCGCATTGAGGGTCCAGAAAATGATCCAATTCGCGGTGTGACGTCACTTTCGGTGACGTCACGATGACTTCACATCCGGTCAAAGGTCACATCCGGGTCAAAGGTCACTTCCGGTGACGTCCGGTCACGTGAACAAGGGTGATCTCCCCCTTTTTTGAAGACCCCAGTGAATGTGAATCTCATGCATATATGGGCTGACTCGTGGTGCAGTGGACAATGTTTAACCTAACGGGAAACCCACCCATGGTCAATGGCGGTATGGGTTGTGTGATATTGATTTTTTCGTCTCGCCACGTAGAACACGATGGTTGAAACTTTTTGAAAAAGTCACTGTGCGCATGCGCAATGGGCAAGTAGCGCTGGAGTGGGTGTTTTGGGATCCGGGTGGGCCCCTAGTGGTCCGATTGAGTCGAGTGAGGTATCAGTGTGAAGCTCTCGTGAGGAAGCATTGACTGGATGGGTATGACGTGGAACTGCCGTCATTTTGCACATGCGCAGTAGACAAAGAATATGGGAATGAACGTTTTGGGGCCGAGGTGAACCCCTCGTGATCCGATTGGGTCGAGTAAGGTATCAGTGTGAATCACTCGTGAGGAGCGTCCAATTGGATGGATGTGGGGTGGAATTGACGTCAGTCCGCGCATGCGCAATGGATAGAGGAACGCACAACTGGACCAGTGTGTCGTCCGTTTTGAACATTCTGAGATTGTAAGTCCATTTGTTTTCAACTAATGATCAGTTGTATCAACATTACAAAGAATGTTTCTGAAGTCGCAGTTTCCAGGAGAAATTGTTTATATCATGTTTATATTTGAAAAAATGTATATGTCTGTAGGAAAATACCTCTTCTAGAAACAATAAACGAGTTCACCACCTCAAGTAGTATCGGCAGAATTAGGGAAATCGGTAGAATTGAACCAATAATTTGACAACAAATGTCTTACGCTGGCGATGCTGATACTTATATCCTCGAATACTGGCTGCCATTTACCACAACAATAGATAATTATCTGTGGACTAGGTTCTAGGTAGTTGTCAAGTACTAGTAATAATTTATCTACCCATATCTTCCCACTCACTGTGGGTCCCGCGTTTTTTATTGTTAATGGATGAAATAATAGTTTCTCAACGTATTGTATATATAGATTTGCATCACTATCCTCTATCGAGATCCGGAGGCGAAGGATACCAAAACAATATCAATCGAGATCCGGGGGCAAGGTATACCCACATACCAAATTCAGAAATAATCCGTTCACGTATTCAAAAGCTATCATCGGGAAACAAAGTTTTAACTTGGCCCACAATAAAAGGCATACAAAGTGTGCGTTGAAGGTAAGAAGATAAGCCCATCATCCAGGAGCGAAGGCGATCTCCGGGGGTATGAGAAATTCCAAAATCTTGAAGACAAAACAGATCGTCTTCAAACAGAGCTTGATTTGATTTGCATTTTGAGTAATAGGAAAATATTCCACAAGAAAAACGCGAAAGCATCTCGTCCTCGTGGTCAACATAGCTTTCGTCTACAGTTTGAGCATAAAACGACTTCTCCAAGTCCATGCGTGTGCACAAAACTAAAGAGTAGCAGCAGTTCAAATACGTTCTTGCATTTTAATGTCAATCGCAATACGCCGTACCATAGCAAATTATATACCGTACAGTGAGATATTTTAGCTTTGCTATACGCCATAGCTCAATGGTAAATACTAGCCGATAAATAAGCACAATCATTCGATCTATAGTTTTTTTACGGGTCGTATTCTGTAAGAACTGGCATTTCCTGCATCTCAAATGATTTGTTTAGCATCAGTTAACCCTACTAAACATTCCGCGCTATCTCCGGAACGACAAAAATGGAGAGCAGAAACTCCTTGATATATTTTATCATATTGGGGTGATTTTGAGCCTATTTGCATAACCTCCCGAGAAGAGGATCATGGGTAAAATCAAGATGGCGGCACGTGGGCTACCAGAAAAGTGATATTTTTGTCATATTTCTTCAAAATTTCTGCTTTTTCGCGATGAAAAAGTGGACAAAAACTATGGTATCACTATATTATCACATTAATATCTACTAATTTATCATGCAATTTTTGCGGAGAAATTGCACAAATGAAAAAAATGGAAAATCTGACCGAAAAATCGACCGAAAAATGTCGTTTTGAAAATGACGTCATTGTGACGTCATCAAAGCGGCCATCTTGGATTTTTTTTACATTTTCTGGTAGAGCTTGAGTATAGGGATAGTGTGATAAGTTTCAGCCCCCCCGTCCCGCCCCCACCCTCTCCAGGCCTGGACAGGTCTCAAAAAGCCCAGGCCAGATTAATACAAAATACCACCAGAAAGTGTCACGAGGTTTCGGCGTCGAAAACGTGTTGCTGATCAGTATAGAACGCTGGCTTGGCGAAGTGATTTCTTCCGCTATAAATCGGTGTTTCACCTTCTAATGCGAGTTCGCGCACCCTTAACCCGACCAGGCCTGGGGTGGGGTGCGAAATGCCCCCCTAGCAAACTTTCTGCGCTATATTCGGAACGACAAAACATTGAGAGCTGACACTCCGACTTTCTAGTTTATCATATTGGTGTCACTGAGCCTATTTGCATAACCCCCCCACCCCCACCCCCCCGAGAAGAGGACCATGGGTATATTCAAGATGGCGGTCGCCTGGGGTACCAGAAAAAAATGTTTCCGTCATATCTCTTCAAAATTTCTTCTTTTCCGCGAGGAAAAGTGGGCAGAAAATATTTTATTCCACATTAATATTTACTAATTTATCACGAAGTTTTTGCTGAGAAATTTCATAAATAAAAAGTTCGACAAATCTGACCGATAAATCGACCTAAACATGACGTCACTGTGAAGTCATCGAAGCGGCTATCTTGGATATTTTTACATTTTCTGGTAGGGTGGAATACTTTGTACGCGTGTGAGATGCCCAAGCAGTCGGAATAATCGGAGTTTTTTTTGTTCTAAATTGCTACAAATCGCTATACGCCGTAATCCTGACGTCCCCAACTTCCTCTCTACGATGCTACATAGTGTTTATATGAGAGTCGTGGTCTCGCTAGCACGAAGGCATGACTGTTGGGAATGCATTGGCTTATTATGGAATCTCGTAGAATATCGGCAAAACCTTCACATGAATTTTTCATAGCGTCACCTCTAGATGGTTATTATATGAAATAACATCTGTTTTTAATATAGTTATTATTACTTATAGGAATGATGAAAATATGGTATATGGCAAATTGATGCATTATTATCACGGTGAAAAATACCCAACCACGACACTCGCTCGCCCTGCATTTTCTTTACGCCTAAGTAGTAGTATAGTAAGGCTATTTCGAACCATATTTTCCAGGGAGGTAACTCTTGGTGCCCCTTTTTTCCAGGTTAAAGTACAGGGGGCGCCACATCGTCTTTAACCCAGCTCAAGGTCACGTGGGGGTCAAAAGTAGTTCCGACAACCTTTAACCTTTGTATTCCTCCGCGGTCTGGTGGTGATGCCGTCCCTTTCGCGGACAGAAAGTAGTCCCATGTCAACCAAGTGACTTCCAATGTTAATGTATACGGGGAATGCCTAAAAAAGAGTATGGGAATAGACGTTTTGTGACCGGGGTGGGTCCCTAGTGGACCGAATGGGTCGAGTGAGGTGTCAAAGTGAAGCGCACCTCGAGGGCCATTCAGTCATGGGTGGGTGCATGTAAAATTAGGATTTTTTCCCGAAAATATAAAAGCGAAACACCGACTTTACCCCTAAAATAGGGGAAAACCCCTATCAACTCTAGCCAAAAGGGCTAATATCGGTCCCCGGGCTTATCGGGGCCTGCCTATCAAGTCAATGGGGTCGGTGCATGTAAAATTAGGATTTTTTCCCAAAAATATAAAAAGCGGAACACGGACTTTACCCCTACAATAGGGGTCTGTATTATACAATATAAGGGAAAATGCCTGTATGGGGTATGGGGATGGTCAATTTTTTTCGTTTGCTTTACTATGGGTTGTGGGGTCTCGTTTTTCTCGTCTCGCCGAGAAAAACACAATGGGAGGGGTCCCGGAGCGAATCGGTGAAATTTTTGGGAAAAGTCACCGAGGTCTGTATATAGGCTCATATAGCTCCATACTGGCTACATGAGGGTATAGGTTCAACCTGGGAAATTCACAAACGTTCATTGTGATATGGGTTGTTTGAATTTGTTTTTCACGTCTCGTCATTTGGAACACGATGGGAAGGGTCTCGGAGCGCAACGGCGAAATTTTTAGAAAAGTACCATATAGTCCATATAGTCCCATACTGGCTATATGGGGGTATAGGTTCAACCTGGGAAATTCACACACGTTCATTGTGATATGGGTTGTTTGGATTTGTTTTTCACGTCTCGCCATTTAGAACACGATGGGAAGGGTTTCGAAGCGAAACGGTGAAATTTTTGGAAAAGTACCGGGTAGGTGTGGATAGGCCCATATAGCTCCATACTGCCTATATGCGAGTATAGGTTCAACCTGGGAAATTCACACACGTTCATTGTGATATGGGTTGTTTGGATTTGTTTTTCACATCTCATCATTTAGAACACGATGGGAAGGGTTTCGAAGCGAAACGGTGAAATTTTTGGAAAAAGTTCACCGAGGCCTGGGTAAGCCCATAGGCCTATACTGCATGGCTATGTGGTATAGGCCCATACGGGGTGGACGTTTTGGGGTCTAGGTGAGCCCCTAATGATCCTATGGTGTCGTATGAGATCTTATTTTGAAGCTCTCGTGGAGGAGCATCCGACTGGACTAATAGTTCGTCCGTTTTCAATATTCTGCGCATGCGCAGTCTGGTGGAACTGACGTCATTCTGCGCATGCGCAGTAGAGAAAGTGTATGGAAATAGACATTTTGGCGCCGACATGGGTCACTATGGGTCCGATGGAGTCGTATGAGGTCTTATTTTGAAGCTCTTGTGAAGCAGCATCCGACTGGACTCATGGTTCGTCCGTGTTCAAGAGCTGCGTATGCGCAGTCTGGTCGTAGTATAGAAAGCAGGCATGTTGGGGGATGCGTGGGGGTGTGTTTTAACCCACCACTATGGGTCCATGGCTGTGATTGGGTGGTGTGGTTTCTGCGCACAGACGTCACTTCAGGGTTTCACTAAAACTACCTTCGAACACAGAAGAGTTCTAATTTTCCCCTTAGACGTAGGGTCCGGATGTTCAACATCCGGGTTTTCCCCGGCCTGGCCTGGCCCGGCCCGGCCCGCCCCGCCCCGGCCACAGCGCGCGCGCGCGGGTTATCCGGCCGCACGCCTGCGCGGGTGAATTTCGGATTATCTTAGGCCACTGATTGGCTACTTTCTCCACGGTGTTCGAAGCCAGTTTCACCGAATCCCCATATGTCTGTTATAGCCTTCATGCATTATGCTCATATAGAAAACACACAAGACAGGGTTTTTTGGGGTGAGATCTCATTTTGTTTTTTTATTCAACAACAACAACGTGAGAACAACCACGTTAAAACTGAAGCCCAGAACAGGGGGCTTGTACATTGAAATCGATAAAACTTAAGCCCAGAACAGGGGGCTTGAACATTGAAAGAACTTAAGCCCAGAACAGGGGGGCTTGTACATTGAAAGAACTTAAGCCCAGAACGGGGTTTGTACATTGAAATGATGGGCGGCCCAGTCATATACATCGCGGTCCTCGGCCTTGGGGTACTCGTCAAACATCTGTACGATGGTAGATAAGGTTCTGCCCCGGCATCGATGGTACAGGTAAAACAAGTAATATTGTCCGCACACGCTAGTGGTCAGGCCTTGCAACGTTTCACTGTTCCAACACCACGTCTCTGTGCCTTGATCCATGAAGTCTGTTAAATGAAGACGGTGGTCCCCAGGGCTCGTGCAAAGTGGATTTCCAACCGTAAATTGCCTTGCTTGGCCAGGGCCAGCTGATGGTCGTTCTCTAAGGTGAGGGTCAGATCGAAACAGAACAGCGTGCATCCGTTCGCGTAGTCCTCCCGAGTGATCATATTTCCTTTGTCCTGGTCGATTTGACCGGTGGCTGTGAACAGGCTCTGATAGGCTCGAATGAAATTCCTGCGCCCAAAGTTCGGTGTTGAGGCCGTGGCTGGGACCTGTTGTCCATCCACATGCAGGGCCACAAAATTGATGCCGAAATGTTTAAAGTCAAACGGATTCTCTGGGTAGGCTCCGCTGAAACTGGTATTTTCCACGCAGGCCAGGATCAATCGCTTGGGTAGTTCCCCCAGGAACAGGTTTTCTTTGTTGGCGCCCATATTTCCAGCAGGCACAGAGAACACTTTGGTTTGTACACGTCGGATAGGGTACTGGGCTGGTTTTGTTTCCAAGGCTTTGAGGTGTCCCAGTTGAACGGCTGGATTCGGTTTCACTTTTCGGACATACAGGACTGCGTCTTGGATAACAATCTTATAGTCAGCTGCATGCCCATCTACGTTCGTGGCCATCAAGGCGAAGGTCGGAGGCGCCCGTATCAGTCGGATTTTAATGGGGATCTTGCACCGGTCTTGCATGAAAATGTCAGCGTGTAGTCGACCCATGAGATCCACCGAGGCGCCGTTCGCAGTGAAAGCCTTCCGTTTGTTATATCCTTCATTGTCCACCGTGTCCATGTGCTCAGATGTGTCCTGGTAGAATAAAGCGGCTGTCAGCTGAGATTTTTTAGCCACTTGTCCATACGACAACAGTGTCTCGATGTAGGCTCGATAGGGGTACGTGTTGGTCGAGTCACTGATGAGTTTGTCGCTGAGAAAAATATCCACCTGTTGAAACATCGAGTGCAGCCAGAGATTCGTCGGGCCCACCGTTGCCGCTTGGATGATTCTGGAGCCATCCCCATTGACGACCTTGGCTTTCACATACAAGTACGTATGGGCTAAATCCACATAGGCCGTATCCGCATTACTGATGTTGAACTCGATGGGCCCTGTGTCGTTGATGCTGGAGAGCGGGAGATGCTCCACCCATAATCCTTGTTCGGCACCGGTCTGTGTAGGCGGCACGGTCCACAAATCAAATTCACTGTTGGTGGAGGGGCAGGACTCTGCGCGGATTAAGGACATGTTTAAGAAAAGATATCCTGGGTCTTCGATGTGCGTCGTCGCTGGATCGGTCGTCGACTGGTGCGTGGTCTCGATGGTGCAGGTCTTTTATTCCCTACGGTGCGTTGTGCTTTGGCCACCAAGACGCCGCCCGCTTCCTTGGCCCGCCGTTTCAAGGCTTCTTTGGGTGCCGTACCCCCAAGACGTCACCGGCGACTTGCAGTCCACTGCGTACCGTTTATGTTTCCCAGCCCATGTCCTCGTTGCATGCGTGCACCGCTAAAGACCGGAAAGCCACCCCCGGCCTGTTGGGCATAATAGTCCATATAGCTCCGTGCATCGCACTCGTAAGGGACCTTCATTATACAAAGTGGGGAGCACATGCTTGTCGAAAATGAAGTGTCAGCACCACTTTTCCTCGTTCGAATGCCACCGGTCGTCCCGTGTCATCTCTTATATCCACCGTGATAGTGTTGATGTCGGTTTGTCGTACGGGTAGGTAGAGCATGTGAGTGAAACTGTGGGTGACTTGACCTCCATACGTCTTTTTAATGGGACCACCCGTAACAGAGGTGTGTTGATATCGCCCACGATGTGGTTGTCCACCACGTCCGAGTAGACGTAGAGTCCGTACATACCCGACTTCATATCCATCGGCATCTCGCCATGGTGTTGGGTGGGACCAGCGAACGTCTGTAGATCGAAACCCAGCATTTGTTGTAGTGTTGGACTGAGTTTCACATTCACGGTATCGGTGACGGTAAGCTGTGCCTTGTCGTTGTGTACGTTGACATCGAAGAACACGTTTCTCTTGAAGCGCAAGGCTATCAGGCGTGTTGCACTATCCGTCACCCCCGTAGCGCCTTATCATGCATCAGTCTTGACAGCCCACCCATGAACTCTTTGGGGGTATCATATTGGCCTTCGGGCAGGGTGAGCCGGGTGTTTTTGCCTTCGTAGGTGACCTCGTACCACACTTCATTGGCTCGCACGTTGTACCACGAGTAAGGGTATTGGATATCCACGAGGGCACATTCCCACCGTCCAGGTAAATGTAACGGTTGCGGTAACTGGGTGACGTACTTGGCCACGGTGTTGTCAGGAAACATATCCAGCGAACTGTTACTGGGTAGGGTCAGGTAAAACATGGCGACTGAGCTGTCCTGCTGCTGCTGTTGGTTTTAATAGGTCTTCCAGGCCTTGGGCGGTTGTGTCCGGCGTCGTGTTCGTCGCGGTGACTTGCTACGCGTCACGGCTCTGGAGATGTGGGGTGTCTTGATCAAGGGTAGTTTTTTAAAGGGGTGAAAAGAAGGT
>JAVTVY010031418.1:0-129687 GCA_036873755.1 Hanleya hanleyi
CCTGGTCGCCGCAAATCTCTCAGCGCCAATGTTCAATAACTGCACAATAAATGCAATCAACATCATCGTGCGAAAATGAAGCAAATACCTATACTTCTACCAAATTGTGCAGGACAGTTTGATTTTTCCGATTTTTCTCTCGAACTGTAAATTTAAGTCAGTTCATGTTGGTCCTTCTCCTGTGTGATGTTATGGAAACATGACACAAGTGACACTGTCGAGTGACACGGTGTTGAATTATAGACAGAATGGAAATGTAACAGTTCACACGTGTATTTGAAACTTACATATCCACGCAACAGATGTGAATCCGGAACGGGTCTTTCGATGTATTTATTAACAAAAGGTATATCATCTAGATATTATACTCGTCGATGGCTATTAAATATTAAATATGAAATTGAGATTAAGCTTAATGTTCCAGTATTTTATACGTTTCTGATTTTCAGAATAGAACATAAGAGATGAAGCTGAATTTCAAGTTAGATTGTTCATTCTTTATCACCGAAGCCCACCGGTATTTCACACGGAAACCGGGTTCATTGTTCACGGATTACAGTATATGTTATCGTTATCTTTGCTCCTCCCTTAGTACGTTTTAAAGATGAGGATTGTAAAAATGATACATTTGTCTTTGTGTTCATTTTTTCCGGTGCATGCTGTGGATCGTTCTGAAACCAGTGCAAGTCCGATCGAAGTCCGTTCCATCATGTCGGCCTTGAAGCCCAAAGTGATTCTTAATGCTCTGAGATATGATAAATTCGTTATACATCGCCCTTCCGGGGTAATACGGGATGAGATTTGGTTTCTCTCGCCATATTTTTCCGAGGCGCAGCCGAGGAAAGATATGGCGAGAGAAATCAAATCTCATCCCGTATTACCCCGGAAGGGCGACGTATAACTAATAATGTTAGCATTACATTGTTTAAGCGGAAATAAACGACCATGTAGCATCCTCACACATAGCGGTGTAACAGTTGTTAATCTGTGAATTACGTAATTGTATTCATTCGCCTCTCGATGATTTCTCGATATTCTCTCGAAGCTTTCTCGATCAAAATTTCTCGACATTCTCTCGATCAATATAAAACTATTGATTCTCGATGGATCAAAAATGACGAATAAATAACGATATCGAGAAAAAAATCGAACAGGGAATTTTGAAAACGATTTCGTTTTTTCATATTTTTCTTTCAACATTCTCTCGAAGAATTCGCGATATGATCGGGAAAATTCTCAATAGAAGGAAAAACGATTAATGGAGACGGTTCCTTTATATTCATAAGATCAGATACAATGGAGAATAGCGATCAATTCAATGCAATACTTGTCTGTGTTTGAGTATTGTTAGTGAAGCAACACTGAATTCATGGAAATGGCTCAACCATCTGTCACTACTAGACGAATATGAATCCATGTGGGGGTCTGCAAGGGAACAAGTCACTTGCAAGTATATTTAACCCACCAGCCTCTTGGTGCTTAAAAAACGACAGCTAGTATTCAACGCGAACCACCAGCATATCTGTGTTACACTATTGTGTCCGAACGCATGGAAGGAGCAAAATTCGCTCGCAAATTCATGATTGCCTCGTTGCTTTTCTCAGATATTTCTGTTATCAAATATCGGATCCAGAAACGGTCAAACTCTGTCTCTGTGTTTGCAACCTGAATATTCAAGTATGTATTCAAAACGTTCTCTTGTGTGTTACAATGATATCCGACCTGTAATCCACGTTGGCTGTAGCCTCATCCAGTATCAGTATTCTGTTATGCCTCAGGATGGTCCTAGCCAGACACAGGAGCTGACGTTCTCCTACACTGAAGTTATTTCCACCCTCAGAGAGTTGCGTGTACAGCTGACCAGGTAACTTCTCCACAACGCCTTTTAAATTGACCTGGATGCAGAATAACACCAAACCTGTCATGCGCGCAATGTGACGATAATTACTGCGGATAATATCTATCTGAGAATATAAGGCTTTAAGGGTATGTAAGCCAACTGAGGGTCAAATCCATAACTTTGTTCATTACGAAATAATCTTATTCAAAATTAAACCATTCTTTTGGCGAAAAAAATGGGTGTGAAAGTTAAGTGGACTATGACGCCAGACGGAGCCCTCCGCTGGCCGGCCGCGATTTCGGCACTCCACGCTTTTAGCCGAATTTGTCTAATTCACTTTCCAAAATCTAGATTGGAATTCACCTGAATCAGCAATATGCCTAGTTGATTCGTCCTTATAGATTGCAAGAAAGCGTTTGATTCAATTCCATAGTCAAATATATATGACGTGTAAACACTATACAACTTTCTATTCTAATATCAATAATGAAATAACGGTTATAATGGGCTTCCAGCCATTCTAATGTGGACCCCTTGATATAGCAGTGATCGGCAATACGAGGTTCAAAATTATAGTCCTGCGGAATAGATTAGTCCAGCCGTTTGGGAGGAGTATTTCTTCGAAGATTTGAACACAAATGGAACAAATTTAAGATGATCGCCGGGACTTCATTAGATGCAGTAGATCCCGTAAGTTACAATAACCATACGAAGTTTCTACCTCATGCATCACGCGGTTTTGAAGAAGTTTTGATACAAAATCTTCTACAAAAATAATAAAATAACCATTATAATAGGCGTCCATCCATTCTGCATTCTGAAAAAAGACTTATGAAGATACCGCAACTTTGTTGACTCAAACGATCAATGAAAACACGAATATGAAATGAATTGACTATGGAGGAATAATATAAATTTGACGATGACATTTCATCCGTTTCAGACAGAAAAGTAAAAAAAGACAAAAGCGAGGGCGAAAAGAAATGCGATGTGTTGACGTGTTGACTCACGTGATTAACGAGAACAGGATTATCAAGAATTTTGGCATGTGAGGAATGTAATAAGTTTCAGAAATGTCGGAAACATGTGTAAGAAAATCTACTTAGGATTTTATACAATTTGCAGACATTGCAGTTTGAACATAAGCAAGGCAGGATGTAAACTATATGCGATGGCGAAGCTTTACTGTGAGTATGTAAGCCATATCATTCCCAAAAGTCATTTATAAATAGTTTTGAGATGTCACACCTTCGCTTGACCTTGATAAGTATCATTATTGGATGATGTTTGCTTACCTCGCGTAAAGCTTCCCATAATTCATCATCATATCTTTCGTTGTACATGTCTAAATTGTACCTCAAGCTTCCAGAGAATAGAATCGGATCCTGTAAAAATTACAATATATGGAACTTCTGCATGTGTCGTGTCACAGATCGAATCAAAGGCAGGCAAACTTTCATCGTTCAGTACCATTAATTTATGTACAACTCGGATATCGTTCAGTGTCATGTTGGTATCCTGTGGGTAGCCCATTAGGATTGGTACCGTGAAACCCTGACTGAACAGTACCCTGCTGTTACCATGTGGCAGTAAATGACAATACTATGCAGTTCTGACTTGAATGCTACTGGTCAGTTTACTGATTGCTAAACCATAGGTTATATCATAAATCAAATGTGTAGTGAATGATTTATGACCAGTTGGTACTGCTCAGTCACCAGTGCCGTTCAGTCACCTAGAGATGCTGGTGAGTAAGCGGAATTGGGTTGGTAGCCGTTCAGTAACTAAGTCGTGACGAATTAAGGTACTGATTTGTTACTGCATTGTTACCAATATGCAACCAAGTTTGAAAAATTGGCTTGGTAACGGATCAGTAGATAATTTATGGCATCCAATGGGTGACCAATCAGTATCCGGCTTTTTTCTGGTTGGTACGTATCAGTTCAAAAAAAAAAACGGTACGCCAACGGAACATTTCCTTCTAGTATCAATCAGTAGTCCACCAACAAGTAACCAACCAGTTACTGAGTGGTAATCGTTGAAAGCGATTTGCCTGTATTGATGGTTTAGCATGCTACTCATATGCAGTTACTCTAAATGCGAAAGATAAGCAGGAACCAAATATTTGCGCGCATGTACATGTATTTCGTTCTTGTTACTGTTTGTATACAGCCTGGCTGTGTATTTGTACGCTATAATTTAAATTAAATTGAAAACACAGAATTCATCTGAAGCCTTTGAAAAGACCACTTCCGATATCGGAGAGAGCGACTTAATAATTGCTTTGATTAAGTTTTCAGTAATGTCATAATTACGGTTTGTTTATAGGCAACATTCGGTCCCAATGCCGTAATTTTTGGTGCATTATTTATTAGGCAAATATGATATTTCACCCAGTCACATTGTCCTGATTCCGGGCCAACCCGTCCTTTATCTGTCCTTATTGTAATGCTGAGCGCCAAGCGAGGAATCACCACGTTCCATTATTTTAGTCGTATGTATGATTTATTCAGGGATATATCTATCGCGATACCGTAAGCCGATAATATGGCACTGATATGTACCTGTAAGCGTAGATTCATACAGAATTATTTAATGACCTATTTAAACAAATAAAGACAGAATTACTCCGAAATTGATTCCTTACACTGTTAGTACGCGTAAAAGAACGGTCAGAAATAGTGTAGGCGTTTGACGTGTTTGAATTCAAACTCACCTGAGGTAAAACAGTTATTTTCTTCCTTAACTCACAAAGTCCAATTTTTGCAATATCTATACCATCGATGAGTATTTCTCCTGTCTGCTCTGCTAACCGGAATAGGAGAGTAACCAGTGAACTCTTACCAGCGCCAGTTCGACCCACCACTCCAATCTGTAAACACAAATGAGTACTGATCTGTCATCAAAGCTTATGGGTTAGCGTATCTAATTTCGCTTAAGGAAGCATCTCGATTAATCGTTTTTCTTTAAATCGTGAACTTTCTTTCATCTGTATTCTATCGAAAATTGTTCGACAGAATATGGAGAAAAAAGTATGAAAATAACAAAATTGTTTTCAAAATTCTCGATTGATTTTCGCGATATCGTTTTTTATTTGCCATTTATGATCCATCGAGAATCAAATGTTTCATGTTGATCGAGAGAATGTCGAGAAATTTTGATCGAGAAAGCTTCGAGACCATTGAGAGGCGAATGAATACAATTACGCCATTCACAGATTAACAGCTGGTGTGCCACTGTGTAAGAGGGTACCATAAAAAGTATATGCTCAGGTAATATTGAGGTGTAGCTGCCGCTTCAACAATGTAATGCCAACGTACCATGTCAACGCGATTTTAAAAAAGACTGCATTGAATATCACGTTTTCCTAACCAACTTCATCGTTTTATTTATTAATAAATGTAGTTCGGCGATGATCTGTCCGGTTGAGCTTCTGACCGCCAAAACGATATATCTCTAATCTTGTCTATTTAATATTAAACAGGAAATATCGTCGGCATTATATTTTGTTTTTACACAGGTTATATCTATAATAACGGACATACATATTGGGAATAAACTTCTATGGATTTATGTATCGTGGTTCTATCAGTGGGGCCGAGCACATATATGGGATATTATAAGTTATTCAGGTTTTTCCCAGGGTGTGTAAAAAGTTATGACCCTCCCTGAAACTCATACACCCTAAGGCGTCAGCCGAAGGGTGTATGAGTGTCAGGGAGGGTCATAACTTTTTATACACCCTGGGAAAAACCTGAATAACGAATTTATTATCCCGAAAGCATTTTTTAATTAACATATCGAATTATAGTGTTCAAAAGGCAATTTGTCTGAAACTTTACCACGGAAATTCAGCATATATGTGTCTGTCCATTTACGAAACCGGTCTCCATTTTGACCAAACGCGTTGTCTGCACGAGTACTGTAGACGCGCAACACGGACGCCGAACTGACAGTGTTCAATTTGGACTCTAAATATAACCATTTACAAAGTATGTGTGTCTAAAAGATTGATTGAACGTGATGCAGCAAGACTTCCTTTCATCAAATGTCAACGGTTGTGTATAATATTGTGTGTTTATTTCGGGAAATGATCTTTGAAAGCGCACAACTCGCCGTCCTTGTTTCGGTACCGATTATGCATAATTTTCGCGTGGCCAGAAAACGCTTCATGTTCGTTATATTTATATTCTCGACATGCGAGAAGTAGAATACTCAGATTATGGTGGTATTCTGGTCAATATTATGGTATCTCACGCCAGAAATAGTGGAAAATTTAAGTTGGAAGTCTTGAAGTGAAGATCCGCCATGTCTGCTTTCGCACGTGAATCGTGAATTTTTACCCCGTGGGAGCCCTTCCGTTAGAGGTACCGTTCGGCCACACCGTTCAACAATGGATCAGTATACCGGTGATTGGTCACGTGATCGGTCAGATCGGTCGGGAGCTGGCATGGAAAGATCCGGGTGTACGGATTCTTACACCCTAGTAAACTGACCAATGGAAATGTTACGATTTAGGTTGAGGGATAATAATTACTTTTATATAACACCAGAACAACTATTTAAGTCTGGTTCCCTACTCTACGGATATATGTCAGCAATGTAAAATGGTAGGCATGGTACCAGGCTAAGCGAAGTCAAAAGTTCTCGAACGAATACCGATCAATAATGCGAAAGAAAAGCGGCTTCGAGAATCATTCGGGGTTTTTTCGTGACAAAAATTATGGATTCGCTCTCGTCTTTGAAACTCGCGATATCAAAGGGGCCGTGTGAACCCATGTACTTCAAGATCCTCATGGTACTCATATGAACAGTTGCAATCAAAGCGTGACTGAGATACATCATTCTTTAGATGACGACTTTGCAACGAATATTATGGATTAAGAATACTGATCAGCGATACGGATTTGATATTTTTGGAACATCATGATGTCTTGCCGGCATCATTCAAAACTGTTGACCGCTTCTCTTGCAGGAAACAAGCCTATGTTTATGTATACTATGATTGTCTTTTTGAATTTGGTGCTAATACTGTTATATGGAATATGGAATAGGTCTTTGGATTATGGACGCGGATATTCTCTAATGGACGTCGGCTGAATTATGAATGACGGACCAGACGCTTGTAATCAAGAAAGGGCCATAGATTTCTCGACGAAATTTTTGCTGACGATTCCTAAGTTGATACTAGGGGCATGAAAAGCTGCATTAAAAGTGTGGCTGAGATACCAAGGCTACGCCTTAGAATCCTCCTTGTTGTAGTCGGAGTGTGAAATGCCGAGGGTTTCATATCGTTGCTTTTAACTGGCCAAACGTCGAGTTTTCTCAACTCTTACACATCTCACCAAGTTATTATCTGTGTAAGGTAGCATTCTGTTGATGGACTACTGATCTCCCAGGTCCACACTCTATACATGCCGTTCGACAAATACATGTAGGTTTATTGTCTCGGTGGGAAATTTACGTCTGGCATTACTGGTTAATTTGGGGTATATCTCGCACAAGGCAGAGGTTCTCCACACGAGTGTCGCAGAAGTCTTAAATATGACTCCAGATCACAAAACTCACCTTTTCCTTTGCTTTTATTGTCAGGTTTATATTTCTGAGGGCCAGTGGGGCATCTTCGTAGTATTTTAGATTTACGTCTTGAAAGCGAAGCTCCCCAAGTGAAGGCCAATTGGATGGCGGTGGGCTAGCTGATATTCTTGGGGGTTCAGGTTCCAGCTTTGTATATGACTGCACTCTCTCCACTGAGGTCATCTGTTACTCATGATAAACCAAACAGTATTTGTATGCAATTACATTCATCATTAGTTATTAACCAGTGACCCTCACTCGTATAATAAATTTAGCATGATTAAATATCGCTTCAGTTATTCAACTGCTGGATATAAAGAACCTGTGGTAAAACGGCATTCGAACCTGGGATAAAATGACATTCGAACCTGGGGTGAAATAGGATTCGATCCTAGGGTACACACGTAAGTTCCCTAGCGATGAAAACATTGTGACCAAAGCGGTATGGTCACTGCGGTGACTAAGTCATCACCATAACGGTACCGTGGCGATACCGGAACGGACATACAGCTACCGACAAATCGCTCTGGTACCGTCATGGTACCGTTACGGTGAAGATATAGTCACCGGTATGGTACCATACCGCTCCGGTACACAATGTTTTCACCGGTGGCAAACATAGGTGTGTATTGAACATGGTACTCGAACCCGGAGCTACATCCAGGGCTGACAATGAGCTATAAATATGCAGTGGAAATGGTCATATATACAGTAGGCCTCTCCGTTTACAATGCACGTTTGACAATGATAAACATTAGGCAATGGCTATTTACGTCAACTGTGAGGAAACAAAACAGACCAGCATTAAGATCTATGCTAGTGAATATTCTACAGCACATCGAAAAAATAGTGCGGATTCCCATCCGTACCACTCATTTGATACCCAAGAGTATAGTGTAGGAAAAACTGTTTTATTTCACATCAGATTAATATTTATTAATTTATGATACCGTGTTTTGTGGAGAAATTACATATATAAAAAAAAATCAAAAAAATCTGCCGAAAAAAGACCAAAAATGCCTTTTTTGAAAATGACCTCATCAAAGCGGTCATCTTGGATTTGTTTACAATTCCTGGTAGAGCTGGGGGGTGGAGGCAAAACGGCCCTCAGGCCTGGACAGGTCCCAAAAAACCCAGGCCAGATCGAGTTAAACGTAGCGTCGATTCACGTACCGTAAAAGTATTAACTTTATTGATTGGGCAGATGATTCCATAGGTTTGCCCTCTGGTATCTCAGTCACTTATACCCGTAAATCTGTGTTCAATACCGGAAACTGTTTTACAAAATTACTATCGCGGAAGCTACATGTACACATACTATCCTTATGCTCTATATTGTGACGGCGTTCCTCCTGGATGAATTTTCTTAACAATAAAAAAACCCCTCTTAATCTTAATACATCTAGTAGGCGAGTGGCAGAATCACAAAAAGAGGCTTAGTCTTCAGTATAATCACCCACATCGTACAGAAAGGTACACCATACCCTAAACTTTACAACAATGTAACAAGTTATCTCACGATAATTGGGGTCTGTTTGGTCCGAATTTGCTTATGATCAAGGAATCATTCTTTAATCACAAAATCACAGTACTGTCGCTGGCCTTAGACTATGTGTATTCATTTGTAAATTTGGGAGAGAACAAACCCCTCGGCTTTTACTCCCTCAAATTATGCAGCTAATTATATACTCTTATATTCTGCATATCTCTTTTTCTGTTGCTGTAAGTTTGGTGAATAGACATTCATTCATTCATTATCATTTGAGATTGGTGTGTCAAAATCACCCACACAATCTTGCGCACGTGATTCTAGGCTGGATCGCAGTTTAATAAGGAAAGGTGTTATGCCTGGATATCGAGATGAAACCTTCCACATTACATATTTGTCATAGTTACAGCATACATTTTAGGTTGATACATTTTTTATTACTTATTCCTGTAGAATATACTTATTTTACGGACTATGAATTAAGTTTTCGCAGTTCTGTGTAAAACTGCCAGTTTTCACGAGAACTACATGTAATTGTGTTCTCTATCTCCTAAAACGAGGGAGATGGACAGGAACAGGCAAATACCTTGAACACATGATGTAGTGATTCCCAGTAATGGAAATATACAAACCATTGCTCGTCATCGATATGTTCTCTTTCATAACATTTGATTTGACCTTGAAGTATTCTGTCATATTTTGTTTACTAAGGTGTATCTCGAGAGGTAAAATTTTACTCAAATCGAATTTGATATTAAAAAACATCACCTTGCTGACTCATATTCGCCGTCATTTTCCATAGCCGATAAATGTCGTGATTCTGATTTGATCACGAGAGATCCTGAAGGATCTTGGCGCCCACCATTGTCCGATAATTGTAAGCTAATGACAAGAGGATCTTTTTGTCCATTGTTACTAAGAACAATTGATTTGTAATATTGTTTACAGAATTGCGAAAAAGAGTGAAAAAGGGACACTGGAAAATGCCAAGATATAATCTTTCTAAGTTTCAGGAGTTTCAAGATTTCTAGAAACTGTACTTATGTCGGTTGTTATAGTGCAAGAGAAATGAACAAAGTTAGTCTGAACGTGAATGTACATGTACGAAGGATCCTTTGTCTTCGTTTTGTAGTATTTTTATTTTATCTATTTTTTTGCACGTGTCATCATTGGGTACTGGAAGCGAAGACAAATCTCTTTAACACTTTGGCATACTTAAGATTTTATAATTAGGAACAAATTTTAATTCTGTTCTGTTTACTGGGCTAGTTTGAGATATCTCTTTTAAGATACCATGCTCGAAAATAGTAAGATGGTACAATACTTAATACTGAAGGGATCCGGTCCGCGCAGTAATGTTGAAACTTCGAAAGTGTCTGAATCCTGATTATTTCCCTTGGATCGAAACATGCAGTAATCTACAGTTGTCGAGTTGTGACATTGTGTCACAAGAGTGACGTCCCTTCATGTACCTGACCCGCTGGCATACGAAAGGGTGGGGCAGTTCACTTGCAACTGCGTGAACTAAAGAAAACTGATTTAAAATTTGAAGAAATATATTTTAATTCCGATTTATTTGAACTCCTTGATATGGAAGGTGAAGATATGGATATTCTCTACAGTCAATTTTTAGAATATGCCCCACTGTTTGATCCGCCGACTCTTGTGATGCAACGTCACTACTCGAAATACCGTATTAATTTGAAGCGTAACTTGGATTTTCGAATCGGACCAAAAAAGGTATCTTGCGCAACTAGGCTCCATGTGGGACCTGTGTACCAAATTTCAGAAAGATCCATGAAATATTTCCTGAGAATTCACAATAACAATGTTTCAAGGGGAAATTCAAGATGGCCACCTGGCGGCCATATTGGATTTTCGAATCGGACCAAGAAAGGTATATTGCACAACTGGGCCACAAGGTGAATCTGTGTATCAAATTTGAGGAATATCCATGCAGTACTTCTTGAGAAATCACGATAACAAAATTTCATTGAGAAATCCAAGATGGGGGCCTGGTGGCCATATTGGATTTTCGAATCGAACTGAAAAAGGTATTTTGCACAACTAGACCCCAAGGGGAACCTATGTACCAAATTTGAGAAAGATCCCTGCAGTACTTCCTGAGAAATCATGATAACAAGGTTGCATGGGAAAATCCAATATGGCCGCCTGATGGACGTTTTGGATTTTGGAATCGGACCAGAAAAGGTATCCTGCACAACTGGACCACAAGGGGAAGCTGTGTACCAAATTTGAGAAAGATTCAGGCAGTACTTCCTGCGAAATCACGATAAAGTTTCAGGAGGAATCTAAGATGGCCGCCTAGTGGCTATATTGGATTTTCGATTCGGACTGAAAAAGGTATCTCGCACAACTAGACCCTAAGGGGAACCTGTGTACCAAATTTGAGAAAGGTCCATGCAGTACTTCCTGAGAAATGACGATAAAGTTTCATAGGGAAATCCAAGATGGCTGCCTGGTGGCCATATTGGGTTTTCGAATCGGACCAGAAAAGGTATCTTGCACAACTAGACCCTAAGGGGAACCTGTGTATCAAATTTGAGAAAGATCCATGTGGTACTTCCTGAGAAATGACGATAAAGTTTCATGGGGAAATCCAAGATGGCTACCTGGTGGCCATACTGGATTTTCGAATCGGACCAGAAAAGATATCTTGCACTAGACCTCAAGGGGAACCTGTGTACCAAATTTGAGAAAGATCCATGCAGTAGTTCCTGAGAAATCGCGATAAAGTTTCATGGGGAAATCCAAGATGGCCGCCTGGTGGCCATATTGGATTTTCGAATCGGATCAGAAAAGGTATCTTGCACAACTAGATTCCAAGGGGAACCTGTGTACCAAATTTGAGAAAGAGCCATGCAGAAGTTCCTGAGAAATCGCGATAACAAAGTTTCATGGGGAAAGCCAAGATGGCCGCCTTGTGGCCATATTGGATTTTCGAATCGGACCAGAAAAGACATCTTGCACAACCGAACCACAAGGGAAACCTGTGTACCAAATATGAGAAAGATCCACGCAGTACTTCCCGAGAAATCACGATAACAAAGTTTCATGTGGAAATCCAAGATGGCTGCCTGGTGGCCATATTGGATTTTTGAATCGGATCAGAAAAGATAGCTTGCACAACTAGATCTCAAGGGGAACCCGTGTACCAAATTTGAGAAAGATCCATGAAGTAGTTCCTGAGAAATCACGATAACAAAGTTTCATGGGGAAATCCAAGATGGCCGCCTTGTGGCCATATTGGATTTTCGAATCGGACCAGAAAAGGTATCTTGCACAACTAGACCCTAAGGGGAACCTGTGTACCAAATTTGAGAAAGGTCCATGCAGTACTTCCTGAGAAATGACGATAAAGTTTCATAGGGAAATCCAAGATGGCTGCCTGGTGGCCATATTGGGTTTTCGAATCGGACCAGAAAAGGTATCTTGCACAACTAGACCCTAAGGGGAACCTGTGTATCAAATTTGAGAAAGATCCATGTGGTACGTCCTGGGAAATGACGATAAAGTTTCATGGGGAAATCCAAGATGGCTACCTGGTGGCCATACTGGATTTTCGAATCGGACCAGAAAAGGTATCTTGCCCAACTAGACTCAAAGGGAAACCTGTGTTCCAAATTTGAGAGGGATCGATGCAGTAATTCCTGAGAAATCGCGATAACAAGGTTTCAAGAAGAAATCCAAGATGGCTGCCCGGTGGCCATATTGGATTTTCGAATCGGACCAGAAAAGGTATCTTGCACAACTAGACACCAAGAGGAACCTGTGTGCCAAATTTGAGAAAGATCGATGCAGTAGTTCCTGAGAAATCGCGATAACAAGGTTTCAAGGGGAAATCCAAGATGGCTGCCCAGTGGCCATATTGGATTTTCGAATCGGACCAGAAAAGGTATCTTGCACAACTAGACCCCAAGGGGAACCTGTGTACCAAATTTGAGAAAGATCCATGCAGTAGTTCCTGAGAAATCGCGATAACAAGAATTGTTTACGGACGGACGACGGACGACGGACGGACTGACGGACGGACGACGGACCACGGACGAACTGTGATTTGAAAAGCCCACCATCTGGTGATGGTGGGCTAAAAATGCACTTTGTGCTTCAGAAATGATGTAAATTAGCGGAGAGAGACGAAGCCAGTCTCTATCTCTAGATTTGATGGATCGCGCGAAAGGTTATAGATAATACGCTCCAACCGAGCTTGAACTGAATATCAAATCTGTGCAAAAGATTGGTTTCAAAAAATTGCAACAAAAAAAATTGCTGAGAGGATATAGGTCTCAAAGAGTCCATAACCACCATCTCGAATTCATCCAAGAGACAGTCTGCATTGAGATAACTCTGGGGGCTGGAAATATAATCAACGCTGGGAAAATTTTGATCTTAATAAATATGTTGTCTTGGGTAATACAGCATCCTAATTTAGGTGAAAGAACTAGCCTCAAATTTTCATCCATGGCCGTCATATCGAGTTTGCATGTGTTCACGAGAAAGATACAGAAATATAATCGTCAAGTAAGAAGGGATTTGCTGCTTTGTATTAAGAGGGTTATGGGATGAATGAATAATGCGCTGTTTAGTATCGGTCTGGTTCACGCCTTTGCTTGCATTTTGATGCTAATTGTGTCTGGTGTAAGGTATTTCCATTGTTGACTTGAAACGTCTTTCTTTATGAACGACGACTGGTTACTGAATGTCCTATATAAACCTTTTATTCGAAATTATCTCGAATGTTGCAGATCATTTTGAGCATTGACAAACTTTCTTCGCGATTATGACAACATTTTGTAGACATGCAACAAACACATATACAATCACATGTCTGGTTTTTTTTTGCAAAAGGGTGGCTATCAACACAGTTTAGTCATGCCGGCAGGATATCACGATCTTTTTTTTACTAAAAAATAATTCAAGTTATTTTGCATTTGAGTAAAATAAACTCACCTCAGTCTCAAGCTGACAAAAGTCTCTAGCAACAGCTTGAAACATCCCCCCACAATTTACCAGATAGATCAGCGACAATCCTATCAGATCGCCAGATAAACCTGTAGGTTAATAGCTAGAAATAAATACCAGCTTTTCTCCTCAAAAAATCATTTTGCGAGAAAATCAGCATGATCAAATTCAAAAGTAACGAGAGATCCTGAAGGATCTTGGCGCCCACCATTGTCCGATAATTGTAAGCTAATGACCAGAGGATCTTTTTGTCCATTGTTACTAAGAACAAACGATTGATTTGTAATTTTGTTTACAGAATTTCGAATCTGAGCGAAAAAGATCGAAAAAGGCCACTGAAAAACACCAAGATATAATCTAAGTTTCAGGAGTTTCAAGATTTCTAGAAACTGTACTTATATCGGTTGTTATAATACAAGAGAAATGAGCAAAGTTAGTCTGAAAGTGAATGTACATGTACGGAGGATCCTTCGCCTTTGTTTTGTAGTATTTTTTTTATTTATTTTTTTTGCACATGTCATCATTGAGTACTGGAAGCGAAGACCAGTCTCTTTGACACTTTGGCATGAGCTATGAAACATACTTAAGATTTTATAATCAGGAACGAATGCTAATTCTGTTCTGTTTATTGGGATATTTTGAGATATCTCTTTTAAGATACCATGCTCGAAAATAGTAAGATGGTACAATACTTAATACTGAAGGGATCCGGTCTGCGCAATAATGTTGAAACTTCGAAAGTGCCTGAATCCTGATTATCTCCCTTGGATCGAAACATGCAGTAGTCTACGGTTGTCGAGTTGTGACGTTGAGTCACAAGCGTGACGTCCGTCCATGTAGCCGACCCGCCGGCAGACGAAAGGGTGGGGCAGTTCATTTGCTACTGCATGGACTAAAGAAAGCTGATTTAAAATTTGAAGAAATACATTTTAATTCCGAATAATATGAACTCCTTGATATGGAAGGTGAAGGTATGGATATTCTCTATAGTCAATATATAGAATATGCCCCACCGTTTGATCCGCCGACTCTTGTGATGCAACGTCACAACTCGAGAATACCGAATTAATTTGAAGCGTAACTTGGATTTCCGAATCGGACCAAAAAAGGTATCTTGCACTACTAGGCCCCATGTGGGACCTGTGTACCAAATTTCAGAAAGATCCATGAAATATTTCCTGAAAATTCACGGGGAAATTCAAGAAGGCCGCCTTGTGGCCATATCGGATTTTCGATTCGGACCAAAAAAAGTATCTTGCACAACTAGACCATAAGGAGAACCAAGGGGAGACCACCTGTGTACCAAATTTGAGAAAGATCCATACAGTACTTCCTGACAAATCACGTTAACAAATTTGCATGGGAAAATCCAAGATGGCCGCCTGTTGGTCATATTGAATTTTCGAATCGGACCAGAAAAGGTATCTTGCACAACTAGACGACAAGGTGAACCTGTGTACCAAATTTAACAAAGACCCATGCAGTAGTTCCTGAGAAATTGCAATAACAAAGTTCCATGGGGAAATCCAAGATGGCCGCCTGATGGACATATTGGATTTTGGAATAGGACCAGAAATGGTATCTTGCACAATTGGACCACAAGGGGGACCTGTGTATCAAATGTGAGAAAGATCCAGGCAATACTTCCTGTGAAATCATGATAACAAAATTTCATGGGGAAGTCTAAGATGGCCGCCTGGTGACCATATTGGATTTTCGATTCGGACCGAAAAGGGCATCTTGCATATCGAGACCCTAAGGGGAACCTGTGTACCAAAATTGAGAAAGATCCATGCAGTAGTTCATGAGAAATAACGATGAACTTTCATGGGGAAATCCAAGATGGCTGCCTGGTGGCCATATTGGATTTTCGATTCGGACCGAAAAATATATCTTGCACAACTAGACCCTAAGGGGAACCTGTGTACCAAATTTGAGAAAGATCCATACAGTACTTCCTGAGAAATGACGATAACAAAGTTTCATGGGGAAATCCAAGATGGCTGCCTGGTGGCCATATTGGATTTTCGAATCGGACCAGGAAAGGTATCTTACACAACTCGATCCCAAGGGGAACCTGTGTACCAAATTTGAGAAAGATCCATGCAGTACTTCCTGAGAAATGACAAAAAAGTTTCATGGGGAAATCCAATATGGCTGCCTGGTGGCCATATTGGTTTTATGAATCAGACCGAAAAAGGTATCTTGCACAACTAGACCCCAAGGGGAACCTGTGTACCAAATTTTAGAAAGATCCATGCAGTAGTTCCTGAGAAATCGCGATAACAAGGTTTCATGGAGAAATCCAAGATGGCTGCCTTGTGGCCATATTGGATTTTCAATTCGGTCCGAAAAATGTATCTTGCACAACTAGACCCTAAGGGGAACCTGAGTACCAAATTTGAGAAAGATCCATACAGTACTTCCTGAGAAATGACGATAGCAAAATTTCATGGGGAAATCCAAGATGGCTGCCTGGTGGCCATATTGGATTTTCGAATCGGACCAGAGAAGGTATCTTGCACAACTAGACCCCAAGGGGAACCTGTGTACCAAATTTGAGAAAGACCCATGCAGTAGTTCCTGAGAAATTGCAATAACAAGGTTTCATAGGGAAATCCAAGATGGCTGCCTGGTGGCCATATTGGTTTTTCGAATCGGACCAAAAAAGGTATCTTGCACAACTAGACCCCAAGGGGAACCTGTGTACCAAATTTGAGAAAGATCCATACAGTACTTCCTGAGAAATGACGATAAAGTTTCATGGGAAATCCAAGATGGCTGCTTGGTGGCCATATTGGATTTTCGAATCGGACCAGGAAAGGTATCTTGCACAACTAGATCCCAAGGGGAACCTGTGTACCAAATTTGAGAAAGATCCATGCAGTACTTCCTGAGAAATAACGAAAAAGTTTCATGGGGAAATCCAATATGGCTGCCTGGTGGCCATATTGGTTTTTCGAATCGGACCAAAAAAGATATCTTGCACAACTAGACCCCAAGGGGAACCTGTGTACCAAATTTTAGAAAGATCCATGCAGTAGTTCCTGAGAAATCGCGATAACAAGGTTTCATGGAGAAATCCAAGATGGCTGCCTTGTGGCCATATTGGATTTTCGATTCGAACCGAAAAATGTATCTTGCACAACTAGACCCTAAGTGGAACCTGTGTACCAAATTTGAGAAAGATCCATACCGTACTTCCTGAGAAATGACGATAACAATGTTTCATGGGGAAATCCAAGATGGCTGCCTGGTGGCCATATTGGATTTTCGAATCGGACCAGAAAAGGTATCTTGCACAACTAGACCCCAAGGGGAACCTGTGTACCAAATTTGAGAAAGATCCATGCAGTAGTTCCTGAGAAATTGCAATAACAAGGTTTCAAGGGAAATCCAAGATGGCTGCCTGGTGGCCATATTGGATTTTCGAATCGGACCAAAAAAGGTATCTTGCACAACCAGACCCCAAGGGGAACCTGTGTACCAAATTTGAGAAAGATCCATGCAGTAGTTCCTGAGAAATCGTGATAAGGTTTCATGGGGAAATCCAAGATGGCTGCCTGGTGGCCATATTGGTTTTTCGAATCGGACCGAAAAAGGTATCTTGCACAACTAGACCCCAAGGGGAACCTGTGTACCAAATTTGAGAAAGATCCATGAAGTAGTTCCTGAGAAATCGCGATAACAAGGTTTCATGGTTAAATCCAAGATGGCTGCCTGGTGGCCATACTGGATTTTCGAATCGGACCAAAAAAGGTTTCTTGCACAACTAGACCCCAAGGGAAACCTGTGTACCAAATTTGAGAAAGATCCATGCAGTAGTTCCTGAGAAATCGCGATAACAAGGTTTCATGGTGAAATCCAAGATGGCTGCCTGGTGGCCATATTGGTTTTTCGAATCGGATCGAAAAAGGTATCTTGCACAACTAGGCTCCAAGGGGAACCTGTGTACCAAATTTGAGAAAGATCTATGGAGTAGTTCCTGAGAAATCGCGATAACAAGGTTTCATGGGGAAATCCAAGATGGCTGCCTGGTGGCATATTGGATTTTCGAATCGGACCAGAAAAGGTATCTTGCACAACTAGATCCCAAGGGGAACCTGTGTACCAAATCTGAGAAAGATCCATGCAGTAGTTCCTGAGAAATTGCAATAACAAGGTTTCATAGGGAAATCCAAGATGGCTGCCTGGTGGCCATATTGGAGTTTTGAATCGGACCAAAAAAGGTATCTTGCACAACCAGACCCCAAGGGGAACCAGTGTACCAAATTTGAGAAAGATCCATGCAGTAGATCCTGAGATATCGTGATAACACGGTTTCATGGGGAAATCCAAGATGGCTGCCTGGTGGCCATATTGGTTTCTCGAATCGGACCGAAAAAGGTATCTTGCACAACTAGACCCCAAGGGGAACCTGTGTACCAAATTTGAGAAAGATCCATGAAGTAGTTCCTGAAAAATCGCGATAACAAGGTTTCCTGGGGAAATCCAAGATGGCTGCCTGGTGGCCATATTGGTTTTTCGAATCGGACCGAAAAAGGTATCTTGCACAACTAGACCCCAAGGGGAACCTGTGTACCAAATTTGAGAAAGATCCATGCAGTAGTTCCTGAGATATCGTGATAACACGGTTTCATGGGGAAATCAAAGATGGCTGCCTGGTGGCCATATTGGTTTTTCGAATCGGACTGAAGCAGGTATCTTGCACAACTAGACCCCAAGGCGAACCTGTGTCCAAATTTGAGAAAGATCTGTGCAGCAGTTCCTGAGAAATCGTGATAACAAGGTTTCATGGGGAAATCCAAGATGGCTGCCTGGTGGCCATATTGGATTTTCGAATCGGACCAAAAAAGGTATCTTGCACAACCAGACCCCAAGGGGAACCTGTGTACCAAATTTGAGAAAGATCCATGCAGTAGTTCCTGAGATATCGTGATAACACGGTTTCATGGGGAAATCTAAGATGGCTGCCTGGTGGCCATATTGGATTTTCGAATCGGACCAAAAAGGTTTCTTGCACAACTAGACCCCAAGGGGAACCTGTGTACCAAATTTGAGAAAGATCCGTGCAGTAGTTCCTGAGAAATCGTGATAACAAGGTTTCATGGGGAAATCCAAGATGGCTGCCTGGTGGCCATATTGGTTTTCCGAATCGGACCGAAAAAGGTATCTTGCACAACTAGATCCCAAGGGGAACCGGTGTACCAAATTTGAGAAAGATCCATGCAGTGGTTCCTGAGAAATCGCGATAACAAGGTTTCATGGGGTAATCCAAGATGGTTGCCTGGTGGCCATATTAGATTTTCGAAACGGACCAAAAAAGATTTCTTGCACAACTAGACCCCAAGGGGAACCTGTGTACCAAATTTGAGAAAGATTCATGCAGTACTTCCTGAGAAATCGCGATAACAAGAATTGTTTACGGACGGACGGACTGACTGACGGACGACGGACGACGGACAAAAAGTGATTTGAACAGCCCACCATCTGGTGATGGTGGGCTAAAAGTTACCTCGTGATTTTTTGTTCAATTCATGGCTTGTGAGGGGGGGGGGGGGGGGGCAGATTTAATCTCTATCACTCTCCGTGCTCAATTCCAGCTTATAAGTGTTTTGTGTCGTCGGTAGGGCATTCCGGTAAGTGTTTTAAGATTCCAACAAAGAGGGGTTTTGGTGTTGGGTTGATCAGGAACCAGTTTAATAAACGTCACACAGAAGGGAGTCGTTTACGAAAATTAGCATTTCGTACCAATGATCTACTGAACATATCACTAAAAACCGAAGAGTACTAAGATTAATTATTAATTCCAATTTGAAGTCTGTAAATTATGACATAATGTTATCTCGCAATATACAGCAGGACATTGACATATCTTTTTTTCTTTTAGCGTGTTTATTGCTATGCCTAATTTGTTATAAAGATCTTTCATCAATGCATGTATCGCCTCTGCAACTGGTATACAATGCGGATAGCGAAATGCTTACATTATATTCAAGATGCAATATGACATCACCAAATATATTCCCATATTATATACATGCTGAGCATAACATATAAATGTATGAAACCACTGTAAATATTTTTACAACCGTGGCAAAGGAGGTAGACTAAAGTGCCAAATAAATTAGGCTCTCTGACGATCCATTGTGATCACCAGTGTCTAAAGAGTCTAATTTTCAAAATTCGAAATTCAATTTTAGTTTTGATTAGGCTTTTGTTAGGGTTAGGGTTTTGCTGGGGTATGTTTGTTTTGGTCATCGTCGCCGTGTGACCAATAGTTAGGTGCGACGTTACACTTCAAACAACTAACCAACCAAATATTTTTACAACCGATAGTGAAAATTCATACCTTCTTTCATGAAGACCGCCATGAACACTGTAACACTCAAATATGTCGAAAACGCTGTCAACATGTACAAGCTATAACATCGCTCTGTCGCCCTTGCCATGAAAAACGCAGCAGAGTTGACATTTTGAATGTTGTTGAACTTGGTGATGAATTTTTCAGACATATCCATGGATCTTATAGTTGGCAAACCAGCTATCGTTTCTGTCAGGAATGAGAAAGTGGGACTTCGTGCTGAAAACATACAAGGAATGTCAGACTAAAACAATATATACGTGACGGACACTGGACGGATTGACAGTCAAACTGGCGCTGGAGTATGTTGTGAATGTGTCAAAACTATCATTTGTGATGTTGTAACATCACATGACATCTCTTTGCTATTCCTGCTATGCATCTTCATACACAAATCGACTTCTCCGCTCGCAGATCTAATTAGCCGTGAAAGATCAGCCCACCGTCTCTATTCCAAAGAATTCATAAATAAGCACAAACCGTCATTGACCTCGAATAAATTTGAATTTTAAAATGTGCCATATGGAAGGATTGACAATGAAACTGGCGCTGGAGTATGTAGTGAATGTGTCAAAAATATCATTTGTGATGTTGTAACATCACATGACATCTCTTTCCTATTTCTGCTCGACTTCTCCGCTCAGAGTTTTAATTAGCCTTGCTATATCAGCTCACCGCCTCTTTTCCAAAGAATTTAAAAATAGACACAAAACGTCATTGACCTTAACTAAATTTGAATTTTAATATGTGCTATATGAGTTATTGATTGTCTACCATATCTGGCCACCCAAACTACCATATTAGGAGGAATGACGTGACTACTGGGAGAGGCATCACTATACACACAGTCGTTGGGCGTGTTCTGATTGGCTCGTCTCTGGTTTGTAGATGAAATTCACACTACCTCGGATTTGACTGCTTTCGGTGGTCTGATCTATCAAGGTTAATTCTATGTGTGAAAGAAGAAGTCGACATGGGTATCAAGACGGGTAATTGAAAGACAGCACTTTCCATATTAACATATTCCGTCTCCAAATGAACATAGCTGATAAAACGATTATCTGTGTTCAAGGTACAATGTAACCCTGGTGCAAATGGCGAGCGACATGTGTCGATGCAAATGGCTCTGTGAAATTCAACCAATGAACGGCTAAACAGATAATTTTGGTTGGCCAGATCATACGTTTTATGCGACTACGGTATGTAGTTACATGACGATATGTCACGTTCAAGAATACGAGATTGTGGCTGGACAACCGATTCCGTTTCAATTATTACTGCTGTATACATACGGTAAATTATGAAGGTGTCCCAACGTCTGCTTTCCACGAGTAACCAGAACAAGTGAAATGACAGCCTGTGTCTAGGTATAACGAAAAAATTGCATCGAAGGCTAACGTGTTTCAAAGTTATCCTTAGAGGTATTAGCATATACGCAATACTTTATATGTTTCACTGAAGACAATGTTACAGCGAGGCAACTTTCGTCTTTATTGATGGGAAGACAGCCTTCCGCCTTAGATGGAAATTATCGTTACCCTGGAATTGTATCAGAATTTGAAACTTAAGAAAAATTCTTGAAACAGCGACTTACGGCAGAGGACCAACCGGTTACGAATGTTCGTAAGAAATTGGTTAGAGCTTGACAGTCTAATGGCGTCGGATGTATGTCTGGCAGTATGCGGTGGCCTCTACGGTAATACATTGTCCACAGTTTTGATCGATCGCTTAATCTTTGAAGAGCATTGGCAATAATAGAGCTTGCTTTCTTGGCTATTGTGATATGTCTGAAGAGGTGGGCAGAACCAAGGACACCAGGCTAAGTGAATTTTTGCCTGATCTATCTTCATGCGATATAATGCAAAATTCGTGTATCGTTCGTATAAACAGTTGTTGGTAAATTTTAACAAAGTTAAATGGGATTCACAGTACACTATGCGAACGCTGTAACTCCCAAAATATAAAGAATACTATTAGAAAAGTACCATCGTTGCTCAAAATGAGGAACAACGTCTATAATTATTATTTTATGCAAATATTTCACCAATTCTGCATTGTATCGCATTACATATAACCAATGCTCAGACGATCCTGTTTTCAGTTATGGTGCTTGTACGTACCTACAGCCTCCAGTCGGTAGAACTTTCGAATCGTCCGAATGGTGACATGAGAAACAGCGTAAACGGTGACAATAAAGGGGATTAGTGCAAGTGTCAGCCACCCATTGATGAAACAGGCCGTTCCTATAAATATAACTTGCGGGGCAGCTGTCTGTAAATTTTAAGAAAGGAAAGTAGTGGCGATACATAATAGGCAGTACACAAAGCAGTATTGAATATATGTATGCTATTGATGATAGATGACGAACGTCATGTCGTGCACGGACAGTAATACAACTATCTGGTTTCCTAGAGTGGTGCCAAAATGTGATAAGGGAGAGAAGGGATGTTTGTGATATGGTTCGACAGCGGTAATCACTGTAACTGTTTCACAAAACCAAGGTACGTGTACTTTTACGTGTCAGTACAATTCTATTTAATGGTCACCAAGTGATAATTGCTTCGCCACAAACGACATGGTTTTTTTATGTTTTAGGTGTGGTTTGATGTTCAATCTTTGTTTCCGTATTTCGCTGCACACAAACTTTTTCGCCTCAAAGTATAATTTTATTTTCCTACCAAACATAATGACCATATTACAATCGAACGGATTTCATCTGGACAGTTAATTTCACTGATTCATTGGGAGTCCACATTTTTTAAACAGTTGTCCCACTATCAGCAGAAATTAGTGTCCGATAATTATTCGTGTCCGAGTCGCTGGGATCTGAATCGGAATGTCTGACAATACCATTCTCATATGTTTACGGCCCATCGATGTTATCTGACAGGGGTGTAAGATATTTCCCCCACTCGAACAGTTCCCCACTGGACAGTTCCCCATTCTGACATTTCCTCACTCTGACATTTCCTCACTCTGACATTTCCCCACTCGAACAGTTCCCCACTGGACATTTCCTCACTCTGACATTTCCCCACTCGAACAGTTCCCTACTGGACAGTTCCCCACTGGACAGTTCTCCATTCTGACATTTCCTCACTCTGACATTTCCCCACTCTGACATTTCCCCACTCGAACAGTTCCCCACTCTAACATTTCCCCACTCTGACATTTCCCCACTCGAACAGGGCAAAACTGGACAGTTCCTCATTCTGACATTTTCCTCACTCTGACATTTCCCCACTCGAACAGTTCCTCACTGGACAGTTCCCCACTCTGACATTTCCTCACTCTGACATTTCCTTACTCGAACAGTTCCCCACTGGACAGTTTCCCACTCTGACATTTCCTCACTCTGACATTTCCCCACTCGGACCATTCCCCACTCCGACTTTAAACCACAATGTTTTCGAAAGAAAAAAACCTGAGAATTAAAACTGTTCAGTAACTCGTGACTTCAGCTGAGTAAACTAAGGGTCTATTTTTTCTTCGCCCTATCATTTAACCTGGGAGAGCATATTTCGAACCAGTGATATCTCAAGTAATTTTAAACGTAGGTTAATATATTTCCCAGTACTCAAAGAAAATGCCATTTTCTTTCAATACAGGGCAGATTAGATTACAGACAGGCTCTTCTTTGTTTTTCCAAGAAAGTGTGAGTGTGCCATTTTTGCATTTTGTATTTTTTTCTTGTTTTAATAAGATATTATCGGGTATGTTTTTTCTACTGTACATGATATTTTATACTCTGGGTTAAAGATGGAGTGGAAAATGTCCGAGTGGGGAACTGTCTCAGTGGGGAATTTTCCGTACCCCATCTAGCACACATTGGGCATACCATAGGCATGGAGTGACTAGAATCCGATTGACCTATATATGCAAAAAGAATAATACAGAGCCGGCTTTCGTTCAGCAATTCCTGCGGCGTACTATTGGGGGTAAATTGGATAATACCATACATAATTATTTCTAAGAACGAATCCGAATCATTACCTTCGCTTAAACCAGGCGAGTTCAGTTGTTCCAACATGGTGTATTTTAGTTTGTGCACAATAATATTGTGCTACAAACTACATTGATCTACCACAATCATCGATTTTTTTCACCGAAATTAATAGAATCAGAAAACAACTATCAAAAATATTGAATAAATATATGTGGAAGTTAGGACAAAATGAAAATATTTTACTGAATCATATAATAATATAAACGTCTTCCGGATTATTTTGCACACTCGTCAGTTACCGAAATAGGACCTTATTATTTCTACATAAGACACCCATGTTTAAAAGGACTACCAGTATACGTATTGTTCATACCTGTCGGTAGGTGAGAGCGGGCCATTTTGTTGTAATTTTGTCTGATCCCTGGGCTTCGTTGACTTAAAATTTGTTATATATATATATATATATATATACCACAAAACATCAGATCAGCTTAATCGTGTACCTTGATGGCGTGACAGATACGTAATCTTTGCAGGATGCATTCTGCATTATTTTTAACTCCTGTTGCACATTCCTCACTCGTCTCATTTAGAACGCATTTTAAAACGCGCGTTTTCGTGCAAACAAGAACCTGTGCCGAATGGGCTCATTATTTGGAACAAATCCAGCAATTCAGAAATGTGGAATAATGAAACGTGGATACTGACCGTGAAGCACATCCAAATTCTTTTTCGTAAAGTACAATCTATGATACCGAAATCTCTTGAAAATCTGTTCAAAATTCGTCCTGAAAAGAAACCGAATAATCACATTATATTTAGATATCTTAGATTCATTGATGCTGTGTTTAACTGTGGATTGTTGGGAGGATTTTGGACCATTTCTTGATATTTTGAAATATCACGGCGAATTATCAATCCTTCAAGCGGCGACCTGTGTAGTTTATATAAGTATGATTTTAGTAGCGGAATGCCGCCTGACATATGACCCCGATCAGTAAACAGGAAGAGATAGCGGCCTGTATCGCACAGCATGAGTAGTGCATGGTAGTGTTCCAAACTAGGCGGAACAGTTTTGAAGTGAATCATGACAGTTCCCCGGAAAATTAGTTGCTGTAAATGTTTACAACAACCCATCTGTTGCTAAGTAAAATTGTACATATGTAAATAATTTGTCCTTCTGGGTAATTTCTCTTCGTACGAGTCTGGAAGAATGATCTTTTAAAACAGATTTGCCTTGGGCAAGAATATTCCGGTACATCGAGCAAGCCGAATTCCTTTCCCTAGTCAGAGCTAGTGAGAAAAGAATGTCAAGCAAAAGTTACAATTCTCGAACCAAAGAAAATGAAGATATACACCACAGCGCTAGAAACACATAACTTCGACTAACAACCCAGAATGCAAATAGAATATCATTCCAGTATAACTGTTATCACTTCCTTCTACTCGTCCTCAAACTACTATATATTCAACCACTGTAAGTCATTTCGTGTAGTACAGGGTTTTACAATGTATGTCTTGGTCCAGACCAGCATCGCATATATATGTAAACAAGACTGGTGCATCAAAATACTTAACATACACGTTTGATTCGACGTTTGGTAGCCAGCCGTCATCCACGAAATCGTTTATAGTGCTATACTGACGAAAACACCATTCTGAAATGGTATCATTTGTCCACTGCGTGTTTAGGGCATTGCTTAAGATCTGGGCACTTTGTAAAGTATACTGGTTGTTCGAGTCTGCAAATTCCGAAGATTCTAAGATCACACAATCGCATGCAATAGATTAAAGAAGATCTATACCCAGGATCTATAAAGAATTTCATACTAAGACTGTGTTTCCATTGGGAGTTGAACGTAGAAAGCTTTTTGAGATGTTTTGCGTTGGCATTGAAAAGGTTAACGGTTTGATTGTATGGGTGTAATTTGTCACACGATTTCATAATGTTATATCAATGATTGCACTGATTTTTGCAACCCCAGTAACATAAGATCCTTTAATGTTCATGTGATTATGTGAAACCTAAAATTTCTAACGACAGGAATCTTAGAAGACTGATGATCAGTTTTCGCATTATTTTTGAGTTGTGGTATCTATTACAGACTTTGGCATTCTAACCTGGTGAAGCTTATTCATTTACTGGTTATGCTTTGTGATATTGCTTATCTCGTGGTGTCAATTATACATATGCTATATGCCAAAATTTCGATAAAATAGACGTATTACCATTTATATGTATGCCCTTAATTCGACTAATACTGTTTTACTGGTACCCTCAAATTCACTAGAAAACGTTTCTATCTTGATTATGTCAAGAGATTTGATGTCATTTAAGATAATTGTAATATTTATATATTGTATTTTCCCAATTCTAGGACTTCACTCCAGGACGATTCACTAAGACTTTCGATATATTTCACATAAATTATTTGCTGATATAAAACTGTTTAGAAACATGCTGTTGCAATTACTGACCTTATTTTGTTGTGAAATGACTGGACCACCACGAGAAGTCCACTAACCAAACGAATTACTTGGAATAACAACCTTTCTGTTACTAGCTGGAGACATCCTGATGTAGTTGCTAACAACGCTTTCAACTGCAGAGGAGTGTCACTCGTTAATAAACAAAGAAGTTGTTTTCCGTAAGTACTTTGTTCGATTACCAGTTCCCAACTTCCAGAACGCCTCTTCAAGGAATTCAGAGTTTAGCAGGTTTTATGTTTTACGCGATATTTTTTATCTAACTCGAATCGACTTATCTCCAGTAATACATTATCTGTTTTTAAACAACGATTGTTAGATGTAATATATCTAGTGGTTGTAATTCAATCGTGTCTTCTAACCTATTGGCTGGGAATCGAAGAATCTCATTTTGGCCGTCATCAAGACAGGAAGAACGTTCCGATGAAGATTGAGACTGGCGAATGACATTAATATTACCATTAATGATAAGGCCAGTAAGAAGCTGACCCATGAGCAGCCGAGGAAAATTATATAATACAGCTGTTCCTGGTTGGCGTCTGCGACGGTGAAATTTGACAAAACCGACGAGTCATTGTCAACGGAAGAACCGTCAAGTCTTGATCTGTTCCAAATGGTAGAGCCAATGGTGGTCCGAGCAGATACACTCAAATATTCTTTTGTCCTGTGTAAGCATAAATAACCAAATAACATATTAAAGCAGGACATCCATATACACATAGTGGATTGATGAGATGAAATACCGAGAAATACTCACTCCAAAGTTACATGACACTTTGTTCATTTAAATTTTTCATTAATTCCTTGAACCTCTACTGAAACAGTAAGTCCAGTGAAGTTATAATCAGTCAGCCACTGGCCAATATACTTCCTATATACAATGTTTGTGATCGATGTTGCAGCACCCCGTATTACAATCCCACATAAAGCATTAACAGCACATTAGCCCAACTTAGTTATGTATTGCAATGCCTACTAACTTGGTGTGCATATCAGTTTTCCACAATCATGTAAATGTACATTTACCATCCTTATCTGAGAAATATGTATGGAACTTCATCAATCTATATAGGGGGAGCTATTGCATTTGTGTATCATTCATAATAAACGTCATACATACCAGAACTTTCCACATTCTAAGGAATCTATGCCTCTAATGTGTAGCTCATGTTGGCTCAACTGCACAGACAACAACTCAGATTGATTCATCAGCAGAATTTTTTTTCGAGCAATAATGATTAACACCCAGAATTATAAGCCTGAACGAGTCGATGTTTAACCAATGCAATATGCAATCATTTAAAAAAAATCAGCAATCTTATTCAACAGTTAATAACTGCAGTTAAATATGTATATTAATCACGCATATCTGTAGTTCGCTTCGCAATATATTTGAAGACTCGTGCATAATTGAGTGAATAATGGCACTGTTTTGCATACCTTGATATATTTTGATTATGCCCTCAGTTGTACAATTTGCTGTATTGGGTGTCGGGTGATTATAACGTAACTTGTCAAAGCTATCAAATTGTTGCATTAGACACTGGTCTACAATGGTTGTCTATTCATACTCACCAGTTGATCAAGTGCCAGTCGCTTAGGACAACGAAAATCTGCGAACAATATATTTGGGATTAAGTGGATCCAATATTAAGTGATCATGAGATGAAAAATCTCACTCGAAAGAAGAAAAAAAATATATTTGTTTTCATCCCTTGATCAAATTGATATAGGATTTTTGTTTCGCCATATATTTTAAAGCCATACTTTAATTAGTATTTTAGTATGAACGACAATCTGAGAGAAAGGCTGCTGGAGCGCTTCATGCCTGTAACATGTGTCGAACCTCTTGATTGGTCAGACTGCGTCACATGCGCTCATCTCATATACGTATATGGGGTGAATTATCTCATCTCGTTATCTCGCTTAAGTTTTGCAGAGTAATATATGTGAATTGGTTATCTTCCGGGTAGTCGACAAGAAAACGTTTGTCCACAGGTTCAGTACTATACCGTGCTATTTTGGACAAAGAATCCTTGCGGAATCCGCGTAGCTTTTTTTTCATATAACACAGTGTAAATCTTCTACGGTAACATCGTCTGGGATATGTCATCCCACACACGTATGCGGTATGGGCGCGTGCGGCGCAGCTGGCCAGTCACATCGATTGACACGTACCACAGGCATGATGCGCTCCAGCAACGTTTCTGTCGGTGTTTCGTTGATATATTTAATAAAATACTGATTAAAGTAATGATTTAAATTATATGGGAGAAAGAATCTCATATTAAGTTTATCATGAAATGAAAATTCCCACTCTCGAGAAGGAAAATACATCCCTACCTCTCCTCGGCGGCTCGACTGAGATGTATTGTCCTTCTCTCGAGTGGGAATTTTCATCCCATGATCAAGCTATTGGGAATCCTTTTCTTCTAAAAAAAGGAATGACAATGAATATGCTATAACATGCGATGGCCAAGGATCCGAAGCAAGGCCTTCGTCCGGAAAGCAAATTTAAATAGCATGGTAAGGATAATATACAGACAATATAAACTTGCAAAATTGTAGTGGGGCGAAATAACTGCATATGTTGGCTGTTCCAAACTGAATGTTTCCCATCTCCTGCCCCGACTATATTCATTAAATAATGATTAAGTAAGTTAATAATCAACTCATACTGCAGTCTTACAGACAGGCGCGTCTCCCTTTCTCGCAAACACCACTACCTTACATTATATGCTACGGTAAAGCGAATCTCCAAACCAACCCTTTCAGCGAACAAACACGAACAAAGTTGTGCGGTACTGCTCGGGCTATGTTCGATTGACCACCGAAGTACTCGACTTCTACACTAGTTTGAATTCTACTCTGGCAAGTATTTGGATAGGACAGAGTCGTAAAGAGTTAGAAGTCGGTAGTTTAAAATCGGAAGATATCGTTGGAATATCCCAACCGCCATTCGTCTACCTGCCACTATATGTACAGATGAAAATTATCTTGCCGATGGGTGAACAATTTCACCAAAACCCGATCCTGGCTCCTAGACTGGTAATATCTAACCCTACATAACCTAAATCTTAAGATGGATACGTAAGTGTTGTTATCTTTATTGTTCTGATATATGATGTATTTTGCTTATGCACCATTATAATTCACTTTGGCCGAAACTTTAAGTCAGCTCTTATGATAATTTGTGTCAATATGGCAACCGATTTTAATACCTGTTTTGAAAAGGTTACACCGGAATGATATTGTGATGATAATTAGAGATGGTTTTCTGAATTACACTCTAGATCTACGACTATACAGTGCTGTGTCAAACTAGAATATTACTGTTACATCAACATACCACTGCAGCAAATTCCAACAGAAGGGAGACAGGAAAGATAAACAATCCATATCCAGCCCTCAAATATGCCGCGTATACTTGCATGCCTGTGCCGCCTTGTTCATTTTGCTCATGCGCAATGGATTCTCCGTTCGAGGAATCTTCAAACTACAAAAGTGACAGTTTTGCAGCACTATTATTATCATGATTTGCTTCACAGGATGAAAATACTCAAATATTGGGAAACGTTACTGAAGTTCCAGACCATTCGGAATTAAATGTCATTTTTATTTTATTTTATCTCCACAAGAGGTATCGTAGATATTGAACATCCAAAATAAAAAGAAAAAAATAAGGGGTCACCGGGATTAGTTTTGCATATGTGAGATTGTTACTGCATGCTACATCTATATTTATTTAAACCAACTCTAATGTATAGGAAGAAATAGAAACTCTGTATCCTTATAGAAAAAGCATATTTGCTATGACGTTATAAAGTCATGTTCTTTAAAATGCGTCATTGGTTTTCTGGAACAATGCCCAATCTTACTGAATGGAAGGTGATCAAGATTTTCTTCAAGACATGCAAGATGCCAACAAGAACAACCATGGTCATGACGCAAAATTATCGGATTTCGTCATATCTGTTTGCTAGCGTTCCTCCGCAGCGGTGTAGTTTTCTTAAAATAGTTCACTGAAATTCAATATTTTCTTCACTAAAAGTAGCACTCACTTGCATTTCATATACCTATTTTAGTAGATGCACAGAAACATGCACAATAGATGTAAACCTGGATTCGTTTGGAATATCTCTAAGACGGACCGCGGTTGTCAAGTCTTACCTGACGCCTACATTGTGCGAGTCTTCTAGGTATTAAACTCTGGCAACATTGCATAGATATTTTACTCTCAACGAAAAGTTAAACAATGTAAGGCAGCCAAAGGACACACAATGGCTATCACGATGAAATACCATTAAATTGCTGTGGTACTTACAATCGTCTCCATTGATTTGTTGTCTTCAGGGAACTCTCGCTGCTCCGCCCCATCTATCATATGACCTTTGATATATTCTTCACCCCGCTGTTCAAGTTCGTCAAAAGACGCTATATCCGTTATCGTACCCTTGAAATAAACGTATAAATGAATATTAGTGATCCAATAATAAATTTTACGTGAGTATCTGTGTCATTTAATTTAATTTTGTGTCATTTTAATCTCTCTTACTCTCACGAGCGCGTGTTCCTTTCTCGGAAAGTTTAATTGTTCTACGTCACTCATACTGCGCGAGCGGCTTTGACGACGCTGCAAGGAGGCTACAGAGAAAACAACACAACACTTTGATCTTCAGAAAAATATTTGTTCAAACATTCACCGTTCATTAAAAATAGTTGACATTCTTCCCCACGGTTAACCTCGTCATAAGATGGGGTTAGTCAGGCGTGAAACTTTTACGGCGTGTCTAATGCAACGCGTTCACCAGGCTGCGAGGTCAATTCAGTCGATAGGCAACGCTCCTATTTGGTATATACCCGAATTCAAAGTTTCAAAAAACCCCACCTTGTTAACCCCATCGGGCCTAGGCGGTTTGGAGTGCACCTCAGCCTGGGGGGGGAGAGGCAGAAAGTGCCTCTTATGATGACGTCGCAATGTCGTTGTCGAAAAAAGCATTTTTTGACGAGTTTTCGATCAGATTTCTTCGATTTTTTTTATTTATGTGTTTTCTCAAAAACTGCATGCTATATTAGTAAATGATAATCGAGTATAAAATAAAATAGGTTTTGCCCACTTTTCTATGCAAAAAAGCAAAACTTTTGAAGAAATCTGACGAAAATATCACTGTTTTCGTACCCTACATGACCGCCATTTTGAATTTACGAACGTTCTGCTCGGGGTCATGCAAATAGGCTTAAAATGACCCCAATATGATAATCTACAAAGCCACGGAGTCTCCGTTCTCATTTTTTGGTCGTTCAGGAGAAGGGAGCAAAAAAAAAAAACATCAGGAGGAGGGGCAGAAAGTTCCGAAACCAGCCTACAATGCGTTTAATATGGAGACCAAGTGTACATTAATTAATGATATTACTAAATCTATACTGGGTAAATTATGAACCTCGACAAATCAACGTCAAATAACCAGGACGTATGTTCATTTTGTAGTCATACATGTTCCTCAAGTTAACGAGTCTACCTTTCCTTTACGTCTACCCATTTTACGTATGCATGTCCCAGTACATTCTCGCTCCACCAGGGGCTGAAGTTCTTATTGCCAGCATAATGCTTATATACATCAAGTCGAACTCGGGTTCCCTCTGTGAATTGTATGTTGCATATCGTTAAGTGGCGAACGTTGACAGCTCGTTTTGGGATATGGGATTGCGTTGTCACACACAATATAACGACTGTAATGACCGTAATTGCATTTGACGAAATGCTTCATTATAACGGTAGACTGGGAGGGAACGTTGTTGTTCTCGTGCACAATGGTCACAACACTGACACATCATGGAAAGTCTACCTCATGTAGGACATTCTCTGCGTTCACAATGGTCACAACACTGATACATCATGGAAATTCTACCTTATGTAGGTCATTCTTGCGTTCACAATGGTCACAATACTGACACATCATGGAAAGTCTACCTCATTATCTGCGTTCACAATGGTCACAATACTGACACATCATGGAAAGTCTACCTCATGTCGGACATTCTCTGCCTTCACAGAGGTGTATTATGTACATTATTTTATTTATCCCATGCGGTTAGGTTTACGTACTATATATTATTCGATAAAGGGTGGTTGACTCGTGTATATCGCGGAGTCGTTATTCTTTTTTACATCATGTGGCTGTTTCGTTCTTGGGAGTTTTGAATGCTTATATTATTTTACCGCATTACTGCTGCGTTCAATATATTTCGTCGTTATTCTTTTTTTTAAATGATGTGGCTGTTTCGTTCTGGGCAGTTTTGCCTCAGTATATTATTTTACCGCATTATTGCTGCGTTCAATATATTTCAGGCATGGTATGTCTTGACCCTACCACGCCTGGGTGGGAGGGGCATTATGACCCTTCCCCCTTACCAAACGTTCTCCTCTATCTCCGAAACGACAAAAAGATAAGAGCTGACACTCCACTTGTCATAGTTTGTCACATCGGGGTTATTTTCATCCTATTTACATAACCCTGTGAGTAAAGGATAATGAAAAAATGCAAAATGACGCCATGTAGGATACCAGAAAAAATGATATTTTCCTCAGTTTTCTTCAAGGTTCCTGCTTTCTCTGTGAGGAAAAGTGGGAAAAACCTATTTTATTTCACATCAGACGATTTATTCACTAGTTTATCGTGTACTTTGTAAAAAAAACCCGCATTGAATGGTTTTAAAGTTTCTTAAAGAGCTTGATCCAAGGGTATATCGTAGTACGCGTCAGTCCCCAGGAGGTAAGACAAATATTTAGGGGAATCGAAAAGCCCAGGACATATATATGTTTAAGAAACTCCTGCTGTGCTGCATACCTCGTATTTTCCTGTTCAGTTTCTTGTTCAATTTCAATTCAATAGCTATGTCGAATCTATGCAAGAACTTGTTTGTGTGCGAATAATCCATTCGAAATGGCGAATGAATTTAATAATCATAAATTGCAAGATTGGGCCACTCAACAAGTACCGCAGACTCAAATTTTCGCTTGAACTAGTCAGTTATATACAGGCCTACATGCTACCTCTTCATGGGTGGATCATTAATTATATTCTCTATATTTCAAGATAATCAATTATCAACTATACAAGTTTAGATAACATTTGCTTCACGAACACTACCATGCAGTCTTAGGAAAATGGTTCTTAACCCTATGGGGGTTTTTTTCAGCGCAAAGCTGTGGGAGAATCCTTTATAAAAGCTTTACTTAGACCCCTTCGTTGCGACATGGTTCTCTGAAGAACTATTTCTATAATTCATGTATAGCAGCTAATATGACAGGCCATCTTGTATAGTACACTGTGCAAATGTGAACAAAAAGACATCTTTGAGCAAGAACTTATTTTCGCCATTCCAGACTGAATAGTCCAACAATATAAATATAATATACAACGGATCAAAATGCTTCAATTCTGTCAAACAATAATATTTATAACTATTGAAAACAAGTGACGGATAGGAAACATTATTTTTGTTTTTGCAAATATCATAAATATACTCGTATCCATCATTGGATACGATCTCCTTAGTCTGTGTTTACCGAGAAGCAATAGTCAGTCATGGAATTTTTCACCCAATAAACATTTGAGGAAAGGGTATGTACATATGCAGCTAATTGTATCATAAATTCCCACAGCCCTTGTATATTATCCAATGTACTCGAATATCATTTAGGATCCATTGCACTCAGTCCGCAGTTCCATACCATCATTTTGCTCTGGCATTTAGAGAAAGAAAAACAACGCGTGTAAAAGACAATCAAACAATAAATTAGAGAAACAGGAAATTCTTGAAATTCTTATATTTCAATTGTTTTGTTTAAATGGCGCATATAAAGTACCAAACAGAGGTAGGTTGTAAACTTTCATTCACATTAATTAACCTTCAATTAAATCCAATTTCTAGTTGGAATAAAACATGGCTTTACTTCTGCGCTGACCGCGTTTTAATTTGAATTCGTTAATAATACCCTTATCTCATCGTGTAATAAAGATTTCATGCAATGCAACCAGCGAATTTTAGATCTTTGAATAAAATGTTCAATTCCCAAACAGGGGAAATGCCCCAATTCTTCGACTAAGAATTAGATGGTATGGAGAAAATGATGATACGATATTACCAGTGCTTTTATTAATAGTAGATATCTCGATAATTGCTATGCATACCTTTCTGAAGTCTTGATTCTGGATAGTCTGTACAGCCTGGCGAGTATGGCACGTGCTTCGAGAATGCATGGGACGTCCATGGGAATATGAACGATCAGCTACGAAATGGCATATTCAATATTCGTCACTTGACGACGCAGAGCCCTTTTTGATTCTTTGGGATGAAAATGGATCTAAGTAGAACCAAAGGCTTCCACGTAGAACCATTTCACTTGTGAAGAACCCGTTGATGCATTCGGATTAAAAGTGGTTCTATCTAAAACACTCAATATTGTTGAAGAACCCTCTCCGAACCTTTTCTTTTTTTTAGCGCGTGAACTCACGAGGCGTACGTACTGATTAAATTAATTAGCTAGCATGATTAAAGATACGTGCCAGCGAAAATATCTTCTCGGTACACCTTTCCACAACGCTGATGTTTAGACGAGCCTAGAAAACAGCGTAGATTTCTTGTTCGCGGCGGGCAATACCCTTGACAATAACGAATTTCTGTTCGAGATGGTCTTACCCTTTTGACTATAGCAATCCTATCCGTGGACTTCAAGTACTGCAGTTGGTGTGTCACAAGAATTCTAGTCTTCCCTTTCAGGAACCCACAGATGCAACTGTAGAATAATCATTTCAAAATATCTCGTATCCCAAACTACGAGCAATAATATGTTAATCAAACACTGTCAAATACTTGAAACTGTGTAAATGTCTTCTACGGTTGGAGTTAGAAATGGATAAAAATGGATTGTCTTCACTCGATTTAACGAGAAAGACACACACATCGTAAAAAATCTCCTTATAAACACCGTCCAATTGCCACATTGTAGCACAATCGAAGCATGCAACATGTGAACCGGGTGCAGGTTTTTAGTAAAGCGACTTGTGTGTCTGAAAGCATACCTGTATAACATGAACTACATGGGTTTCCTGTGCAAAACATGTGATAACGAATCGTTGTTCTGTTCTGAACGTCCGAGAGAGCATAATTTACAGAGTAGGAGGAGAAACAGCAATAATTTTCAGAGAAAATAGTATATCCGAAGCGTATTTTCTTCAAACCAGACAGGTGTTATCGGCTTGAATAACTTGAAAAATGTGATCTCGACTTACTGCTGGAATATATGCTTGCCAACGTCCGTATCTACTGGTCCCAATGGGTCATCTAACAGATAAATAGGTTCGTCTTTATAGATCGCCCTAAAAGAGGGATAGTACATGAATTTATTTCATCATGTTGAACTTTTCACGATGTGGTATTTGCCTCTACAGTCCATCGAGATGCAATAGGAACTACGAAGAATAGGAAATACGAAAGGAGTAGGAAATACGGGAATTTCTTTCTTTGTATTCGTTTTGAACATAGACTTACCATTTAAATTTCGTTGCCGTCGTACAACGCGGCAGGCGTCTCTCTTGCAGGCATCCATCTTGTTTTGTTATTCTCATTTTATGTCATACGAAATAGGTCTTTCGATGATTGACGCGGAAATTTTTTATTGTTGACGGTTGGATATTGAATGTCTACTCTGACGCCTGCTATCGTAATATAGCTGCGCCTGCGCAATAGTTTGATCATATTTTCCCATCATCTGTTATCGTTATAAACAGTAGTGGTTCACACCATAATTATTTCTATAACAACGTTGTATTGTTGCCAACGCTGTCATCTTAATAATGTTCCCTGAGAAAAGAATTGTTTACCTCTTAGAATTGTGCACCGACAAATTAGTGTGTCTTGAGTAATAACAAACTTCATGAGTTAAAAAAAATTGTAGGCTATACTCATTTGAACTGTTTCGACCAAACCATGATGAGGCGAGGTAGAATCGGCCATACACGATTAACTCACAAACATTTACTAAAAAAGAGCCAGTTCCAAGGTGTATTCCATGCTATGAAGGTGAAACATATTCTTATCGAATGCATAGGTTTTAAGATTGTAAGAGATGCTTTTTATCGAGCGACTACTTTGGAAGATCTTTTTAGTCGGATGAGGGACGATTGTTTCTTGGGTTATTTGAGAGAAATCGGTTTGTTGCTTAAGTGTTAATGTGTGTATGTTTTAGTGCGTTGGATTACTAAGTTATTGGCTTGAGTACTTTGAATTTTGTTTGATCATCCCTATATAGCTGAAGTATTGCTGAAAGCGACATTAAACCTTATTTCTCTCTCTCTCTCTCTCTCTCTCTCTCTCTCTCTCTCTCTCTCTTTCCTTGTATCGAATGTTGGATTTGTTATTCACGAGCCTAGTCCAACGCGGCCGACATTCACTGGCTGTCCGGATTATAAGGAAGCGTCTCCATTAATCGTTTTTCCTTCAGTCGAGAATTTTCGTTGGTTTTCTCCAAGAAATCCTGACCATATCGGGAATTCTTCGAGAGAATGTCGAGGGGGAAAAACGAAATCTTTTTCAAAATTCTCGATCGATTTTCTCGATATCGTTTATTATTCGTCTTGTTTGACCCATCGAGAAGCAATGGTTTTATGCTGATCAAGAGAATGTCGAGAAATTTTGATCGTTGGGGCTCCGAGACAGTATCGCGAAACCATCATCGCGAAACCATCGAGAGGTGAATTAATACAATTACGTCATTCACAAATTAACATCTGTTACACCGCTATGTGTGAGGGTGCTACATAAAGTATATGCCCAGATTAAATTTATCTGTATCTTCCGCTTTAACAGTGTAATGCTAACATACCATGTCATCGAGATTTTAAAAGAGACTGCATTGAATTATCACATTTTCATCAGCTTTATTTTATTATACTTAATAAATGTTCCGTATTCCAGCGGTTATCAGTCCGGTTGAAGATCTGACCGCCCATACGATCCATCTCCGGTCTTCACTATTTAAAATCAAACAGGAAATATCGTCGGTATTATAGTTTTTCATACATGTTCTATCTATAATAACGGACATAAATATTGGGAATACACTTCTGAGAATTTATGTATTATGGGTCCATCAGTGGAGCCGAGCACATGTATGGGATATTTAGTTGTGCATAAAACCAGTAACCTGACTCCCTAGTCTACCGGTATATGTCAGCAATGTAACATGCTAGCCAGGATACCAGGCTACCAGGCTAGGCGAAGACAAAATCGACATTACTTTCAATCGGTTTTTAATCATTTTTTCTTCGACGGGAACAATTCTAGAAGAATTCTCGGCTGATTCACGATATTTCGTTTTTCTTTCGAGAAAAAATTCTCAATGAAAACCGATCATAATGCGAAAGAAAACCGATTTCACGAATCATTCGGGTTTTTTTAAAATTCTTCATTCTCTCTCACTTTTGGAATTCGCGATATCGAGAAAACATCAGATTTCTCGACGGAAAACCGAACGATATTTGGAGACGCTTCCTAAGCTTTGGTAGATGACGTCAATATAAAATGATTTACTTATAGTACAGAAATGTATATACATGTGTGCCAAGCTTTATTTTGTACACAACATTCGTTTTTTTCAAAGAGTAGGATGAGTGCATGTACTGCTGGAGAATTACCACCCTGGTCCAAGAATTCCAAGATATAAATTCGGTGGATTGTAGGACTGCTGCCGTAATATATTTAAGCTCATTTGAGAAGTATTAAACTTCACAGAGAGGACAATCCAAGCTTACCTGGCAAGTGATACCCGTGATTTCTGACCTCCGCTGAGCATAAGACCTCGATCTCCTACCAGACTAAGATCTTTATGTGGCATCATACCAATATCCTATCATAAAACAAATGTTGAAGTAAACGGTTCTTTCAGTTAAAACGACTGTAATATTATTATGATTATTTTCGTTGTATATGGCGATCCCACAATCATCAAATATAATACATATGATGCTTTACCAATCTTCCCTGCTGGAAAACGGAGAGGGCAGAGTTTACAAAATCCATCGATTTTGAGGCTGATTACATCTTTAATATATATATGTCCTCCTGTAAGACGACTACAGTGCCGGTCCAACGGTCTGGTACCTCCTATTTTTGTGGGAGGCCCGTTGGCCGAGTGGTTTAGATCGCTGACATACAGTGCTGGCGATTGCGTGCCTGACCCTGGATCGAATGCCGCACGGGACTCGACCAGTTTTTCAGCACTATAATTTGGGCTATTCTAAGATAGTATAATTCCAAAAAAACGAAAATACGGTCATACGATCACTTTCTAAATGATAAAATATATCATCCTTTATCATGTTTATTTACAAAGTAGAACAGCTAAACCGTGAAGCAACTTTTGTGGGTAATATCTCAAAAGTCGTAACATTTCATCCATTTTTTCTTATAAAAATGCAGAAGCTTATTATTATCATAGCACTCAGACAATCATGCTTACTTTTGTCAGTCCACATGCATAGATAACACGACGGTAACGCTGTTCGTCGAACTTTTCTGACATCAATATGTTTTCTCTCAGTGTAGCGTGGAATATCCATGGCTGCTGCTGAACATACCCAACGTTACCACATACTTGTATATCTCCTTTCATGAGAGGAAGTTCGCCTAGGACGGCTAGCAGCAAGCTGGACTGTCGTGAGTAAAAAAAAGAATTCAAGGACAGTTGATTACAATGCAAAATATAATTATGTTTTTTGGATTAGAAGGCGACATATGCGAGATATTCTCGTCGTAATTCGCAAAATATCTAGCCAAAATAATTATAAATTATCAAATCCGATATTTTTTTTAGTTCCCTTTGGTTCACAATATGTCCGGATTTTACACCGGTCTTTCTTCTCTGGAGCTGAATGGAAAGAATTACCATCCTAATTATCATTCCGACTCGGGTAGTTCTACATTGCCAACAACAAGTAACACCCGTTCGAAATTATCGATTATTTCTCGGTCCATTTCGGCATTTGCGCACATATTATCTCCTCCTATGAACCTGTCTTCTTCAAACCGTATGCTGCACGTACAGATACACTACGGTAAACGTAAACGACTTCCTCTTTAGAATAGGCAATTGAATGTGTATCAAGGTTATAATATTCCATGCTTTTACGCAAATTTGGTGATGAATATCCCACACAGAACCTTCCGCGCAATGCTTTCCTCTTTACCTGTGCTAATATTTTGACACCTGATGATGCAGGAAATCATTTCTGGTGTTCATATAAACGTCCACTATCAAGGCGTGACTGAGATACATATCTCCTCAGAAAATAATATTGATCAGTCATATCGACTGGACGATTAGATTCAAAATTACTCACAATTACATTTTGTACTCACGAAGTAATTTTTGTATGAAATAATTTAGCTGCATGCGGAAGTCACTCCCACCTATGCAGTCGAGATTGCCATCTGAGCAATGCCCCCCGGCGTGTGTGTGTGGGGGGGATGGAGGGAATTTGGCTTAATGTCACATTCAAGTTTGTTTCACTCATATGGTGACAGTCAGTTTGGTGGAGGAAGCCGGAGTACCCGGAGAGAACCACCGCCGTTCGGCAAGTAACTGACAAACGTTCACACATGGACCATCTGGGCTCGAACCCGTGTCGGTTCAGCGGTGTGAGGCTAGCGGTCACCAGCGAAGCGCCTTAGACCACTCGGCCACCGAGGGCCCGTGCGGGGGGTGTATGTGCTTGGGGTTTTGCATACGGCAGGGAAGGGCGAGGGGGACAAGAAAATAGGTAGTCCAGCCAACGCATATTTACTCGATTTTCAGCTAAATTCCAAAAAATAAATTGGCTACTGTCACATGGAACACTCGTTTCTGAACTCTGTTTTTCCCCTTGATGGCTCCTTCATCCAGCCGAAAATGAATGAAACAGATGTACAAATCGGTCACTGGAGTCCAGACAAAAATTTGAATGGAGATAGTTTAAATTCAAGCAGGCGACCGAACCATGTGACCGAAACACGTAACTTTTGAATACTCTCACATAATGTTACATAGTATATTTCCAGTATGAGTGACTAGTATTCTGGTATGTGGAGAACAATGACGATGTGCGTGTATCTGTGCTCCTGAATTCGTGCGCAAAACATAACGGGAACAGAGTTCGGGATCAATCAGATTATATATAAAGCATGTGAAACAACCACGAGATTGACTCACACGCTGATTCACTCACATATTCCTGCGCGCAATTTTAGTCGACTTGGTGTGTGTCTTTAATTAGATAACAAGTTGTTGCCTTCTCTGTACAAATCCATTCGTATTTAGTCTCAGAACAGTACGCAGAAACCCCGAAAGCAAATATTCACTCGTTTTAGGCACTTTTATCGGCGACAACGAAGGTTGCTTGGAAAATAGCTACATTCTTACGCACGCCGTCAGAACAACAGGCGCGCGTACTTTCGTCGGAACAACACAGTTATTCCCCTTGTTTCTTTTCAATACCAGTGTCGTCCAACGCCTGTCCAGGCCATATTAGTTTAATCATTCTCTTAACATTTCAGCAATATCTGCTTTATGAACTCTGTGTTAGCTATACCAATTTTTTTATAAATGCTACATCAAAAAATACAATTTTAACGGTGTATTTCTGTGTGTATGTGTGCGTTTACGAAAGGTGTATGGCGGGGACATTTATATGAACACACACATTCATACTGGGGACACGCCTCCAACCGAGAACGTCCCCGGTTTGACGAAGACTGGGAGTCTGTTTCGCTGCTCGTTTTATGGCCTTGTATACAACACTAGTGTGAAAACAATAAACAAGGTACGTGTTCCCATTTTGACTGGAGAAAACACAAAGTGGTGTGTTAGAAATTGAAAACGGGTATTTGCTTGAGTGTTCCCACTTTGCAGGAATGTGATGATGTGTCCTCACTAGTAGCGTGGAATATGGGTTTGGTTATTTCAAGTGCTGTGCAAATCTGAACTGGTCTGGATGTTATACGGACATCCAGACTATAAATAGAAAATCTATATGACTATACTGCGAAGTCATATGGCTCTGTCAGTATGTCGGCACCTCTACCCACTTCCCTTATATGCGTTGTAACTTTTACCTGTATATGGCGAGATTCTGCTGGTGGACGTTTCGTCCCGAGGCTCGCACCCTGTACAGATCTTTTGGTCTTTGATATATGTTGGCATTGTGGGAAGTTGATTCTGGGTCGACATCGGGCCTTACAGACTAGTCTTTTGTGTTAAATGTCGTCATTTTCATCTGACGACGATACAGCTCACCAATTCCCAGTGTACGATTTGTCACAGCGACACAGCTCACCAATTAGCAATACACGAGTTGTCAGAGCATTTCCGTCATTGCTCTCTAGATTTGTATCTAATACCGCTTATGCCGGTGCTAGGGATCGTGTGGTCATGTCATCCAAGTTGCCACATGAACAGGTACAATAAAAGCGTACCTGTGATACAACACATATCACGAATCGTTAGATTGTTGGTGTGTGCTTTAGAATAGGCTGACCAGAAGACTATACTGTGAAGTCATATGGCCCTGTCAGTATGTCGGCACCTCTTCCCACTCCCTAATATATGCGTTGTAATTTCATGGAAATCCCGAGGCTGCACAGAACACAAACCAGTTAGAGGTTTCTTAACTAGCCAATAAATAAAGAAATTGTATGGTTGTCTGTGGATGTCCCAACTAAGTACCTTTCGTAAACATGCGTGTCTGTTCCGAGGGTATGATACTTACATCCCAATGACTGAGAAGAGGGCGTGACGAAGGCTGTCAAATTATAGCGAGAGATTTGGGATTTCGATAGACATATCTCTTAAAAAAATCAGATAAATTGAATATAAATATGTCACAACATTGTACGGTGTTTACCTTCCCAGATCCAACCGGCCCAGTCAAGGCGATTAGTTCCCCCTGTATTAATATAAATTATACAGAAGGAAATAAATTATGCAGATGAAACAAAGACGTTATTTGCGAGATATGCGTGTTCATTGAATATCTCTGTTATTTTAAAACCAGGTATTATCAGGGGTCCTAAGGTTGTTTTCATTTCGAGGATGCACACGCCCATGACGGTGTTGTATTCACGTGATATGGACAGTTCAATAGGGAACGTAAAACCAGCTAATTCAGGATGTGATCTTATCAGATCACAGACCGGAAATCTCCATTGTCAGTATGCTCAACATGGCAGAGGTGGACCCCGACAAGGTCCCTAAACAGAGCAAACACAACGTCACTGTCTCAGTCCACAATAGTGGCAGATTGTTATTGGAAACGAAGCAATTCAAAGCGCGCTCTCTAGAAATCAAGAACGAAACTTGCAGAATAGGACATTTTCTTTTGTCCTCATTTTATATGATTGATTTTGAATGCTTCGTTGAGACATACATAAATGCAGATAGCTTTACATCATTTGTCTTCAAAGATAACGTATGAATGTTTATATCAACCGATACTTTGATACTTCATCTATTGACAGAATCGGACGAATGAATACTTACAGCCCTTATTCTTAAAGACACATTCGCTACTTGGAATTTGGACATCTGAAAGCATAATCAATAATATCTTAGGCCATGTTCAGGAACAATCTGGTATATTCAATATGACTCAATGGATTTGTCTTCGAAAATTGTGGGCTCCTACTAAATACGAAGGCATTCTGAGTTCACTCAAAATCCTGACCTAATACCAAACAATGCTGTGCTTCAAAATGATACATTCAGTGATTAACTGTTCAGGAAAATATAAGGTATGGTGTTGAACAAAGCAACACTGATAGCCGGTTTGTAAAATAATTTTAATAAGCGAGTATTTTGGCTTAGAGACTATTATAACTCACGTGTCCATCTTGAGTATTTCCAGTCCTTAACACTTCATAATATAGAAATTATTGAAACCCGAGACAGACGTAACACCGGCATGTGTAAACGTGCCTTGGAAATTTGAGTATTCGGTAAAATAGGTCAAACGAATTGGTGGACATCTTAGAATGGAAAAAGCACGCCTAAAACGTGATGACCATTGAAGCCTTAGCGCGGTAATATAATATTTGTCGCAAAATTACATATACACTGACGTGAGTGGAAAAATAAGAAAAAGAGACAACGCTATACTATCATATAATCATCCATAATATTTGTTGCAATGGTTTCAGAGATTTATCGCAAAAATGATCGCAAAATTTATAAAATTAACAATGCTATGACATTTATGTTTCAAAGTTTCTTTCCTCAGAAATCTTGAATAATGCTTGTACAAATTCCACGAATAAGCACGAATTAAGTAGCATGCAGGCGAGATGTTTAAAATAGATATCGTTTAGATTTGATAATATATGTAACGCCATTACTAAGGTTCCCGCCCCAGCTATTTTTCGAAAAACAAAAAGTACGAACATTCGTCGTAGTCTCGGTTTTCCCTGTGAGATTGCATAAATACGAGTAAAGCTGAGCAGGTATTTTAATCGGGTAAAAGAAGATTGTATTTTAGGTTATTTGAGAGAAATCGGTTTGTTGTAGACATTTTATTGTATGTACATGTTTTTAATATGCTGTGCTGATTACTTCTGGATTGCCGGCTTATTCGCTTGTCTTGTTGGAATAGAATGTTTTTGATCGTCGATATAGCAGAAATATTGCTGAGCCCGACGTTAAACCCTAATTAATTCCCTCTCTGTGCTTGATGATAACTGAATAGAGAGTGGATACTTCATCTCCGTTTTAATGGTGTGATTAAATTCTCACCATATTTTCTTCGGCAGTCATTGTGTTATAGTTTCTGTCGTTCCCATCGTGAAGTTTATCCCAACTTGCGTAAATCTCATTGATAGTAATATCACCTAAAGGAACAGATTTTCCTCTATGCAGTCCAACGGATTTTTCTTCGGGCAGCCTGAGAAATTTCTGTATTTTGGAAAAAAAACGCAAATATGTGGTATCGTTAGTTTTCTGACAGTACTAATATTCAATATTTTGCTATGCAAACAATAATGTTGTCATCGCTAGAACATAAAAATTATGAAATCAATACCACTGCCCACACGGTTGCATGTATATACTACAGAATGGCATGTCTGCTCTAATTGCTTGGTGAATATATCAATTCAGGTAAAACATATCAATTCACATTGATAGCCAACGCTGGCTCAATATGAAAATGTCATTCCATGTCAAACATAAAAGTTCAGTTTGATAGCCTATAGCTGTCTCAATATGAATATCTACCGTTTGGCAGATTATAATGGTCGGAAGATAATGAGTACATGACAGTCAGAGAAGCAAAACAATCCACCTCACTGGGGTATAATACCCCTTATCATAGTTCAGAGTAAATTGTAGGCTCCTGATGGCTTAATTACCATAGTGCATCAGACCGTATTGCAAGTCTCCGCTGACCACAGTTGGTATACCAATTAAGCTTTTTCGTATACCAATGCTGTGGGATACGCGTACATGTACACCCATATACCAACGCTGTCAAGGACGCGCGTGCATCACAAATTATGCAGAGACAAAGACTGTTTCAGACGAATTTGTCTGCGAGAGTTTTTGTGCGCGAGTATCACCACTGGGACAGGTTTTACATGTGTGAGGGAAATTGCGTATCTGAGGATGAAAAGAAGAAATAATGTATCATCGGAAGCTTTATATATCTGAACATGTGATTTCTATCTTTTTTGATTTAGAAAATGGGATTAAAGGGCCGTTTACCCGTGTTTATATCAAATTTTTTGAATGATAGACAATTCCAAGTTCGGTTGAGTACAACCATATCTGATCATTTCGATCAGGATCAGGATGTCCCACAGGGCAGTATTTTGTCTACTACTCTGTTTAGTATCAAGATCAACGGCTTAGCTGCAGTTTTGAATAAAGCAATTGATGGTTCACTCTTTGTGAACGATTTCAACATATCGTGTAGTGGGGAAAGTATACACAATATTGAGAGAACATTACAACTTTGTCTAAATTGAATTCAGAAATCGGGTCTAGAAAATGGCTTCAAATTCTCCAGATCTAAGACAACTTGTATACACTTTTGCAGAAAATATTTCCAGAACGAAGATTCAGTGCTTACATTAGAACTGAGATCAAAGTAGTAAAAGAGGTCAAATTCTTAGGAATATTGTTTGACCAGGGACTAACGTTCAAATCGCATATAAATTGCTTGAAAGCCACGTGCACAAAAGCGTTTGATTTGCTGAAGGTAGTTGCCAGCTGTAAGTGGGGAGGAGATCAGCAAACGCTTCTCCATTTATATCGATCATTTGTTCGTTCTAAACTTTATTATTGTTCTATTATTTACCACGGTGCAAGCAAGTCAAACGTGGCAAAGCTAGATCCTATTCTACATCAAGGAGTGTTCAGAGCATCCCCTAAGGAAAGCTTGTATGTCGAAGCAGATGAAATTCCTTTAGAACTTCGACAAATTAAACTATCACTGCAATATATCACAAAATTGCTTTCAGATCACTCACATACTGCATATAACTGTGTTTTCAAACCTCCGTACGTTGGTTTCTTTTTAAAGAAACCCTTCATAATTCCACCGCTTGGAATTCGTATGAAACCACACATTGTAGCAGCTGTTATTAAGCTTAATTAAATTTTACCCAACAAGCTCTTGCCAACTCCACCATGGCAGTTAACCAAACCTGAAGTGTGACCAATAAGGTTAGGTGCGACGTTAAAATTCAAACAACCAACCAACCAGCCAAACCAGAAGTAGATACTACATTGACGAAATATAAAAAGGCAGACACGAGCCAGCTCGTGTATACACACGAATTTGGTCTACTAAGAGAGAAATACAGATCGCATCAGGCTATTTATACAGATGGTTCTAAAGATGGTGAGAGAGTAGCATGTGCTACTATCTTTAGTTCCAAAACTAAAACCTATCGACTACCAGGTAAAGTTCGATATTCACTGCAGAAGCAAAAGCTCTATTGTCGGCTTTAGAAGGTATTGGGTCCACTAAAAGGAAGAAATATGTGATATTCTCAGATTTACTGTCATGCCTTCAAGCGATTGAAAGTGGAAATTCAACTCATCCCCCCATCTTGAATATTCTACAATTATATGACTGTAAATTTGATCAACAGATTGATATTGTGTTTTGTTGGGTACCTGGGCACGTTGACATCAAAGGTAATACTGAAGCTGATAAAATAGCTAAGGCAACCCTAGATGATGAGGTTGATCCTGTTGGAATCCCATACAGTGATTTCAGAGCACCTATCTGTGCTTATGTCAGAAAGTTGTTTCAATCTTTGTGGGATGCTATGGATAATATCAAATTTCACGAGTTCAAAAAAAAACTAGGCTATACTCATCTGAACAGCCAGAAACGTTTCGATCAGGCCATGATTAGACGATGTAGAATCGGCCATCCGCGATTAACTCACGAGCATTTGCTAAAAAAAGAGCCAGTTCTAAGGTGTATTCCATGCCACGAGGATCTCACGGTGAAACATATTCTTATCGACTGCATAGATTTTAAGATTGTAAGAGATAACTTTTATCGAGCAGCTACACTGGAAGATCTTTTTAGTCGAGTAGAAGAAGATTGTATTTTAGATTATTTGAGAGAGATCGGTTCGTTGTATAAATTTTAATGTATTTACATGTTTTTAATGCATTAGTTTACTGAGTTATTAACTTGAATACTTAGAATTTTGTTTGATTCTCGCTATAAAGCTGAAATATCGCTGAAACGCGACGTTAAACCTTAATTCTCTCTCTCTCCGCTTTATGTAGCACATAAAGAGGAACGTCAGAACGCTAGCTATTTCATAGTATTTCAAGTATTTCCTCCAGTTTAAATTTCATCGCGGAACAGATGAAAGGGAATCAAAGCTGCATGCCCGGCTCACGATGTTTTTTACGTTGTTCAACATTGATTTACGCCGGTCTTTATTCCGTGTTGGTGATATATGTTAAACTGTCAAGGAAAATGGCTCTCCAATCTGATAAATTCGTTATACCAGTATTTTGCGTGGGCATGCAGGCTGGTAGATAAATACGTGTTTATCGTATGGTGTGTGCAGATCGTGTGGTGTTATATATCGATCCGGACAGAAAAACGTTGTGTTATAGATTTCATTTCCTTGTCTGGTCCCCTCGCCATGTGAACAACTGCAGTGGACAACCTGTTGATCAGCCCTGGTTGGCTAGGATCGCCGATAACTTAACCGTATCTGGCTGGGCTTTTTACGACATGTAAAGGCCTGCGGGGGGGCCACAAATTATTTTTCTTACCCATTGATCTAGGGGGCTGAAACTTACCACACTATACCCTTGGGTCAAGCTCTATCAGATAATGTAAAAATATCCAAGATGGACACTTTGATGACGTCACAGTGATGTCATTTTCAAAAACGACATTTTTGGGTCGATTATTCGGTCGGATTTTGCGAATGTTTTGTTCATGCAATTTCTCCGCAAAAACTGCATGATAAATTAGTAAATATTGTGACGTGAAATAAAATAGTTTTTGCCCACTTTTCATCGCGGAAAAGCAGAAATTTTGAAGAAATATGACAAAACATCATTTTTCTGATACCCCACGTGGCCGCCATCTTAAATTTACCCATGATCCTCTGCTCGGGGGGTTATGCAAATAGGCCCCCTAATTATTTTTCTCACCCCTTGAACCAGGGGTTGAAACTTACCACACTATATCCTTGCGTCAAACTCTACCAGAAAATGTAAAAAAAAATCAAGATGGCCGCATTGATGAAGTCACAGTGACGTTATCTCCAAAAACAACATTTTTTGGTAGATTTCTCGGTCAGATTTTTCAAATTTTTTACTTATGCGATTTTTCCGAAAACAGAGTGTGATAAATTAGTAAATATTAATGTGACGTGAAATAAAATAGCTCTTGCCCACTTTTCATCTCGGAAAAGCAGACATTTTGAAGAAATATGACGAAAACATAACTTTTCTGGAACCCCCATGTGGCCGCCATCTTGAATTTACTCATGATCCTCTCCTCGGGGGGTTATGCAAATAGGCTCAAAATGACCCTTAAATAATAAAAACTAAAGTCACGGAGTGTCAGCTCTCAATTTGTTGTCGTTCCGAAGGTTAAACTGTAAAAAGATTGTCCCTTTTACCATTTTCCATGATCTATTGCGGTAGCTATACTAACTGGAGAGTAAACGGAGAAAAGATATTACTATATGATAGGGTGATTTTGGTGTGTAGATAGGAACAATCGGCTTACTGATCTACCGGTACCGCATGTAACATCAAACTTGATCGCAATATTACTGTTCTAAGTTGAGTGTGGGCTTTAAACGATAGCCGTTGACAAAAGACACATCGACGAATGTTCATTTCAAGGCAGCAAAGACTTTGGCCAGCATTGCTCCGTTCCACTTCCTCACTGCAACAGAATGTTATTAAACGCAAAAATCAACAGCACTAAATTTCGTGTAAGTGCTCGACACTCATAAATCACACCGTCAAACGCTCAGTCTTTGAAAAGGCAGCTGAGGTACTACAGTTCTTGCTTCTGTATGCTGTTTTGACTGTACAGCCTTGCCTATTTGTGCACCACAGCTGTGTTGTCGGTCTGATTGAATGAAAATGCATTGCAACATAGTTTATACTTTGTTTACATTGATTCCTAATGAGGTGGGGAAACTTTGCAACATCGTATCAGAAAGTCATCTTTTAACATTGCAATAATAGACAGCAGCCCTAACAACACACTGAAGTAATAAATTTGACGTCGTGGTACATGCTTTGATCTGCATGACTCAAGAACATGACTTGGATCAGTCAAAATACAACAGCTACTGTTGAAAGACCACACTCGAGTAAGAGCCGTAGTAATGGACAAGAGCAGCACACTGCTGAACAAATTCTTTATTGCGATGGAGTGAGTGAGTGAATATGATTTATAATAATAAACTTTATTTAAACACGGACAAACCATCAGTATACACTGGTTTTCGCGGCAGCCGTGAACGTCGCTTTCAACACTATTTCAGTCATATCACGACGTTTGGTTGCTATTTCTTTTCGGTGGAATGAACATTCGAAATTCTTTGTCATTTTGAGAGTAATATGCCAATGTTGAAATAAACCGATTGTTTGTCTTTCCACAACAAAAATAATTTTCCTTCATTTACTAACCAATTAGCATAGTTACCTCAATAGATCATGGAAAATGATAAAAAGGATAATCTTTTTACAGTTTAAAACAAATGAAACCAATATTTTTATTATTCCGAGTATAGAAACAATTTATCACTGTGCATTATATACTGGCTTGCCGAAACCAATGTCCCTTGGTCTAACTATACTATGAATTTAATTGTATTTACTAAATGTCATGGAATGAGTACAACTTTCCAATATTACCTCTCCTCCCAATGGATAAAATATATATTCCCCTGACTCCACATTTCGTGTAACATACAGACTCACATGCCATAAAGGGAGGCATTTAATTGTATGGTTATTGTGATTTACTATCCACAATATCGTGAAGCATAGGTACTTTCCAGGGTTAGCTATCAATGTGAGGGTTCCGCTATTTGCATTCTACCAAGGCGTCCATGGACAAGAGCATACATTTTCTTTATCTCGATGGAATGAATATTCGAACTCGAATGTCATTTTAAAAGTAATATGCTAATGTTGAAAGTTAACTCTGTTATAAGAACCGTAATATTTTCTCGTCGAAATACCAGTACGGTATACCCACGCAAAACCTGATAAAACTTTTAGTCCGCCTGTCAAACATTTCGCAAATCCAAGATTTGCTCTGATGGGAGATCAACCAACATTATCCATTTTACCAGCCCTCAAATTAATCTGAATTGTTTGATCATTCGTCGCGTTGACCAGATTCACTTTAAGGCATTGTGTTTGAAAGCAAGAGGAGAGCTAAAGTAGCCCCCAAACGATGAAGACCAGTGAAATATGTAATGAGCGCCTTCCATTGGCAGAAATAAAGGTAACGTAGGGCGGCGATAACTTCACTTTCTCTGAACGCGAAGTGCTCATGCACAAAATCAATGACCTGAACCTTGTTAATTTGTACTCTATTGTTGTAACAATAGTGCAGTCTAATTTTAGCAAAGCCCCACTTTGGCTTAGCTTGATCAGAGATTTCACCAAATCGAACACGGATCTGATCGGTTAACATATTGATTTGATGAAAAGTTACTTTCTTAAATTACACATACGCTGTTTCCAGTAAACAGCGTTTAGTATTCAGAAAGCTGGAACAGCTCATGGTGAAGCGCTAACCTCTCTGTGGACAGTCAGATCGCTCGGGCTCTTGACTGAGCTTACGGCAACGATTTGGTGTAAGACTCACGAAATATAGTTGACAAAGGATCTGTTGCAAGTTGCACTGCCAGTCTTTTGTCCAGGATATTACCTTTTCAATAAGAGGTCTTACACCAAAGCCTTGCCGAGCTTAAATACTTCCTCGTTGAGATTTTCTTCATTTTATGCATCTATTTATTTATTTCCAAGAATGAATAACGCGTTCAGAGGGCCCATTTACAGGCTTCGTAAACTATACTAAGGAAGATATAACCATCTAATGATCAATTCAGAAAAATACAAATAATCTACGTATAGGAAATAAAAGTATATGTAAGTATATATCACAGGTGATAGATAAATAGACAAGACATACAAAAGACATACAATAGAACATGTAAACCTGATACGATATTCTAAACGACATAAGAACTGGCGAAAAAAAAGATCTATACAGAAATGACATTTACGCCAGAAATAATGTAAGTATTAACGACAAATAATCTATATAGAACTGACATTAAACTCACATGGAAAAGTTCATTATATAAAATTATACCGAAGGAGTGCTTAAAAGATCTTAGCAAAAGATCCCGATCTGTGCTATAAAAAACCCCAATAAAATAAGTCGTTTAAGCGGTGCATACACCTTTGGATAGGGAAAAAATTCAAGACATTTGTTTCATGTCTTGCTATGCTTGAAGTATATAAGATTAAGCAACACCTTTGATGGGGTATGGAAATACAGTTTTGCAAAGATCAATGGGCAGTCACAAGAAGGGGTAGCACATTTTTTAAGGAAAAATTATATAAAACATTCATTCTTTGGTCGTGCTGGGGTAGGTTAAAAGGATGACAACAGTACAAATATTCGTCACGATCGAACGTCAGGCCGGATTAAAACAAAATAAAAATTGGCGCTGAACACGCTCAAATATAGAACAATTTCCATCTTGCCACGGACATAAATCAACAGTGAGAGAGAGAGAAATAGAGAGGAGAGAGAGAGAAATAGAGAGAGAATTAAGGTTTAACGTCGCGTTCAATCTTAATTCTCTCCCCCCGTCTCTCTCTCTCTCTCTCACTCTCTCTCTCTCTCTCTCTCTCTCGCTCTCTATTCAAAATAACAATATCCAGTACGACGAAATTCATTATCACCTATTTATAATATATTCACAAAGTTTCATGAAGACAATCGTCTTCCGGGTATTTTCATGACTGACGTTTACTAGTTTTCCATATCCATACAAATGATTAGTTAAACCCAAGATACGCCCTTAAACATACACAGTAGATGACAACATAGCTAAATTCAGAAAAGGAGAAAGGAGGAGAATAGACTAGTAGATACATATTATTATGTGCAGTAAAAGAAAGCTATAGGAGATAATCATCAGATCAGCTGATCAATGACGTGAGATCCAGGGAATCATACACCACATTATGATGAAGAATGGTTTCTGGAAATCTGGTGCTACCCTTATGGCGAACAATTCATACAACAGATTGTGGTGTTTTGAGATTACAACACATATAAGGGAAGCTGGAAGAGGCGCCGACAAACTGACAGAGCCACATGACTTCACAGTATAGTCTTCTGGTTAACCTATTCTAAAACACATACCAAGAATCTAATGATTCGTGATATGTGTTGTATCTCAGGTACGCTTCCATTGTACCTGATTATGTGGCAACCTGGATGACATGACCACACGGCCCCTAGCACCGGCATAAGCGGCATCAGATACAAATCTAGAGAGCTATGAGGGAAATGCTCTGACAATTTGTATGTTGGTAATTGGTGAGCTGTGTCGCTGTGACAACTCGTACACTGGTGATTGATGAGCTGTATCGTCGTCAGATACGACGAATAATACATGGATTCATAAGTTGCGTTCACGAAAAAAAAAAATTCAAGATGGAAGAGATTTTTTCAACATTCAAGGGGTATAACTGAGGGAAAATGTTGTGTCAGGTCGAGAAGGGCACGTGCACATCTTCACATGGTGATAATAGTGTGTGGCAAATTTCCAAATAATCTAGCAAACACTGAGAACGTAGCAGATTGAAGTTGTTCGTTTTAATGCTCAAAGGGCTCAATTCAGAAATAACGTCGGAGCAGGTCGAAAACATCAGGTGAACAAATTCATTCTTGGCGAATTTGAAAAAAAAGGTATTGCGTTCACAATGGGATGCAGCTGATCCAACTAGAACCTCTCTGACGTGACTGTGACGTCGTCAAGGCGACCATCTTGTTTTTTACATTTTCTGGTAGAGCTTGACCCGAGCGTATAGTGTGGCTTGTCCCAAAAAATACCCAGGGCAGACGGAGAAAACGTCAGATCGAGTCGAAAAGGTCACATGTTGATTATAATGTGCAGCTAATCTGGAACGAATCCAGCAAAACCTCTTTGACCGGTTGCGTTCACAAGAAAAGGCACCCGATGAAAGTGTTTTTTCGACGTTCAAGGGGATTAACTCTGGAGAAAAAGTCGAATCGGGTCGAAAAGAGGACCAGCAAATTTTCACATGTGACGATAATGCACAGCAAATTAGGGAAGAATCAGTTTCATTCCCAAGAAAGGGTAGCTGATGGAAGTAGTGTTTTCGACGTTCAAGGGGCTTAACTCTGAAGAAAACGTCGGATCAACGAAAAGGTCACATTGACTATTCGCATGGTTACGATAATGTGCAGCAAAGTTGGAAGAATTCAGAAAAACCTCTTCGCCGAGTTGAGTTCACACGAAAAGTTTACAAACGGACAGACGAACGACGCCATAGTATATATTACAGTCCCTCACAATTGACGAGCGTATATAAACTAAGCACATCCTTTAGGTCCGTGACGATACGTTGTAGTCCAGCTGAATTACTCCAGACCAAATAGATAGATTTACTCAAATACTAAAAGATTCGAGTGATAACATATATGATAGCTGTCCCTGAATTTTTTTTGACTAAAGTGAACCCGATTCATAACGATTTTTCCCCGTCAACTTTTAAAATTAAAAAGATAAAAAATATTAAAACTTTGATGACAAACAGTATATTAAATTCGATCTACAAAAAGATTATATTATATCGACTCAGCACTCATGATGAAATTATTCATGTTGAATACAGAGCATATATAAACTTTTAACCACATGGATTTGAAAAGCTGTCGGACAGAGAAAGACGTTTTATATTCATATTTTATATTAATGCAATCATTTCTCAAAAAATAATGACAGCTGTAAAAGGTTTTACAAATAGGACGGGCTATATATTAACAAAGTGCTTTCGAAGACCCAAAAGCCCCGTATGACAATGTTATATTCAATACAGCGCCATCTACCTACACAAGGAAAATGGTGATTTAGGGACAAAAAACGGTCGCGAACAGCGAAAATCTGACAAATCAACTTAAAATTTCTCCATGCACAGATACCAAAAACGTTCACGAAAAAGACTACACAAGTAATCTGGAATAATACCAGCTTTAAACCACAGAAATACTCAAAATAACAGAAGAAATTGCAAGTGCAAATGATTCAATCTGACCATATCCGGGCTTGTGTCCCGTACAAAATAAATGTAAATATGAAGTTATAATTATATGTATTTATTTTTTCAATATCCTCGTCGCATCTATATAACCGCCAACTGAAGAGAAACACGCTTTAGTTTTACACAAGGCAAAGAAGAATTCAAAAGGAAGAAGGAAAAATGGTCGAACTTATAGTCTGGCTGAAGTGTTTATGATATAGAAACTCGCACGTGTATGCGAGTGAGTCTGAACCTTGCCGCACTATTTTCGGCTATAATCCTCTATCATTTTTTTTCAATCACTTATTTTTTCTCGATTAAAAAACCATTGAATCGCGATATCGCTTTTCATTCGAGAACATTTTCTCGATTGAAAAACGATTGCCAACAGAAAAAACCTACCCGAACAGCGATCGCGAATGAATCGTTTATTTTGAAGAAAAAAAAACATTCCCACGCGCCTTGGAAAATCGCGACTTCGAGAAAATTTGACGAAATAAACGATTCATTCGCGAACGATAATTGGAAACGGTTCCTAAGAAACAATATTTTGAATATAAATTTAATGATAGTAACCAAGATATAAAAGGGACTTTAAAAGTTTTAATCCAATGTATGATTGGAAGCATGGCAACAATTAATATCTGAGTATAATAGAGTGATCGATCAGATTTTCGCCAACAAGTTGAACGAATACTTGTGGCTCCCAATGTTGATGCTCATCTTCCAAGTACTGCTTCAAATTTTAAAGATTACCTTGGCACACCTGTCCCTGACAAGCAACTGTAGACCATATAACATGTATGATGTAGGCTTTATATAATTTATATGAGGGAGTATCACAATATTTTTATGGTCACAATTCTAGAACTTATAAAGGAGCTTCATTTGTACAGAAAGTTTTGGGCAGTTGCCCAGTTGTTAACGTCCAAGGATGAAGAACCTAAAAATGTATTTTGATATGTCTTAGATTTGACAATGGGGAGACTGGTCTTATTGTCATGTATAATATAAGATGAGCGAGGGATATCCGGCAATTTAGAGATTTTATTGAATTTCGCTCAGCTCACCAGTAACTAAGAGGCGAGTCTCGTTAAATGGCGTCAAGCGGAATTAAAGGAAGATCTGCCCTCGATCTGAGTCGTTCAGAATCAGTCCATCGATTCCAAATTGCATGGATTCGAAACTTACCTCAATTCTGTATAAAGATTGAAAGAGTTGCAGCAGATCCTCCAGGCTCACAATGGCCAGTCGTGTCCTATTCTGAAATAGCTCCACCCATCCTATAGCGGGTATCACAGATGAAGAAGGTAAGCCAATTCCCATCTTCCAGCTTCCGGTGAAAATAGTGAATATCATCAATCGGCCAAAAATGCTCGAAAGGTACAAATTCAAACCACGAAGCGCAGAGGCTTGTGTCAGAAGCTGGATTTCCTTTCTGTGGAGATACAATTTCAAATTTGATCAAATTGTCGTCGTTTCTCTTTCTAGAGAAGGCAGGGGTTACCAATACTTTTTTTCTCTACGTATATGAAAATTTGTGATTATGGGATAATGAAGCGTTCCAATTATCGTTGTTGTTTCAGTTGCAATAGTTGTAAATATTCGATAATCCCTCCCAGGATGGATAACTCAGAAATGACTCAGAGTGGGTTAGTTAAACACTTAAAGCATATGAATGTCCCAGTTTGACAAATGAGTACATTGATATAAGTAACACAGACAGTTCCCAGAATGAAATGAAAAAGCGTCAAAAATGTGATGGTTCTAGTGACCATCCAGTTCGAATTTGTTCACCATGCTTCTTGTGAAAGAATATATGAATATAGTCAGAATGAGCTCCAGAACATTCTCTATGATGTTGAAAAGTTAGATTCTGAAAATGTAAACTTTGGTTGATAAAATGCTACATTAGCAGAAAAAAATCTTGCGAAAAATAAGCATTTATATTTTACACGAGTGGGTCGCCATCTCGGATTCCCCCATTATGTTATGGATCTACGATTATGTAATTAGTCTTAAAATGAGCCTAAAAAGATTGTCTGTGAGGCTGAAAAGTTTGAAGTTCTCACACTTGTTCATCTTGTGCTTATACAGAAGAGGTAAAAAGATGGTTCGAAATCTGATGGAGTGGAGATGACCTAGTAACGATTATTATGGATTAAGAATACTGATCAGCGATACGGATTTTATATTTTTGGAACATCATGATGTCTTGTCGGCATCATTGAAAACTGTTGGCCATTTCACTCTTGTATGGAATTAGCCTATGTTTATGTATACTTTTTCTGTCTTTTCGAATTTGGTGCTAATACTGTTATATGGAATATGGAATAGGTCTTTGGATTATGGACGGTGATGTTCTTTAACCCTATCTGGCCTGGTTTTTTTGGGACGTATCCTGGCCTGGGGGGGGGGGGGTGAAACGGCTCACTTAATTATTTTTCTTACCCCTTGAGCTAGGGTGCTGAAACTTACCACACTATACCCTTGGGTCAAGCTCTACCAGAAAATGTAAAAAAGATGGCCGCTTTGATGACGTCACAGTGACGTCTTTTTCAAAAACGGCATTTTTTGGTCGATTTTTCTCGGATTTTCTGAATTTTTTATTTATGCAATTTCTCCACAAAACCTGCATGATAAATTAGCAAGTATTAAAGTGATGTGAAATAAAACAGTTTTTGCCCACTTTTCATCGCGAAAAAGCGGAAATTTTTAAGAAATATGTCAAAAACTTCACTTTTCTGGTACCCCGCGTGGCCGCCATTTTGAATTTACCCATGATCCTCTGCTCGGGGGGTTATGCAAATGGGCTCAAAATGAACCAATATGATAAACTATAAAGTCAAGGTGTTTCAGCTCTCCATTTTTTTGTTGTTCCGGAGTTAGCGCAGAAAGTTTGGCAGGGAGGCCATTTCTCACGAGTGGTTGCTTATCTATATTTGTTTTGGTATCGGCTTGTTTTTTGATGCCATCTTTATCATACACAAAATGGTAATACGGTCATTAAATTTCAGCTTCCCTACGGACGATAACGTCCAGCTTGACGATTATATTGTGATCGTGGATTCAGATATGTAAGAATGTTCCAATTAAACGCAATCTTAAAGGGAGCCGGAACACGATTATTGGCATTATTTAGGTCATAGTTCCACCCGTGTTCTGAATTTTGAGTGGGTAGTGATGAGATGCATATTTCAAGGGTTGATTAAGGATATACTCAGGAATACAGTGTCAGTGAGATGCAGGTTTCTTCTAAGAAACAGTACCTTCGTAGATTTTGTACCCTATTGGAGAGCGAATCCTCCCAACAAAACATCTTCACGATCTTCATGCCAAATATTATTTCTTTCATGGCTGCAATTCTTCGATCTCCCCAGTGAGCTATTGCAATTCTGAAAAAGTTGTGATGAGAAAACGTTAGAGAGTTGTATGACTTAGGGTCAGTGCATAATAGGATCTGTCACTGAGCGATTTACTGAAAAATTAAACATTTGCTGCCTCCTCTCAATTCTTCGACAAAACAGCTATTTACATTTTCACTAACCCATCCTGTGTTATAATACCCAACGTCCGGGCATTCACTTCTGCAGTGCGTTATAGAGACGAGTTTCCAGTTCACCTTGAAAGCCAGATCCGACATTCAATCGCCACCCCTCGTCAATTAAATATTCCGGCGGTCATAATCGAGATATCTCAATCAGAATATTAGCAACAAATCCCAGCAGACACAATGTATAATTAGTTCTCAATGATCACCATGATGTCGGAAAGAAGTCGTTGAATCGTCGAATCCATAACACTGTATTCAGTGTCAGATGTCAGTGGCGGTCAGAATTGTTGGTCGATTCTTGAGGCGTTATTGAGGTGATATGCAAACTAAAAACTGGTTCGCAATTACCTTAGTTTTCCGTATGTGTTGGCAATCATAATGCTGATGCCAACAACTAGGGTACAGAGAGCGATCCCAAACAGAAACGTTGGTCCGAGTAGACGATGTAACAGGTAAAATATCACAGCCATTTCCAGAGGGAATATAGTCAATTCATTGATCTGCTCCACCTCATCAACAAAGAGCAAAAACACAAAAACATTAACACAAGTTAATAAAAATACTATGAAAATAGGTTTCTTTGCGTGCGTCAAATATAACCGATAGCTGGAGGCAGAAAACAGGGGAAACATTTGTAAAATGCTAATTCTGTACAAATGACTATGTACAGAGGGTGAACCGCGGAGTCTACGTAAGGTACGTAAGTGCAATGAGGGACATACTGCTCAGAGTCAGGTTTTTGTGTTCGTTTTTACCTTGTATTAGAAATGAACATTGGGCCTCCCAGGTAGTTAAAAGAGAATGTTAAAAATTCAAAATCGAAATGACAATTTTAAAACTGAAAACGGTTGTGCCGCCGGCACTAGGCGGAAGTGTCGCAATTGAATAGCTCCCGAGCTAGCGTATCTACTTTCGCTTAAGCCGGTGCTAAGGGCCGTGTGGAAACTTTATAGTCACTGCATGAACGGCTGCAATAAAAGCGCGGCTAAGATACTAAGGATACGTCCGACAATCCACCGTATTCTCGGGCTTGAATGTGCGGTGTCATATGGTTGCTTTTTAGTCGCAGACGTCATAAATTTTTCCCACCTCTTGCATATCGCCCCAAGTTATTACCTGTATATGGTATGCTTCTGCTGGTGGACAATTAGTCCCCGAGGCCCGCCCTGTATACATGCGTTCGACAATTATATGTAGGTTTATTGATTTGGCGGGAAATTTAAGCCGTACGACGTCGGGCATTGCAGGTTAGTTTTTCTGGGTATTCTTGCATTTACCATGTTTATCTAATGTTGGGGCGTTTATTCCATCAGATGTCCTTAATGTTCACCCATTAACATCAAATGAGTTATTTGTTTGAGCTGAATTTAATTCCGCTTAAGCCGGTGCTAGGTGCCGTGTGAATACTTCATAGTCTCCACATGAACACCTGCAGTAAAAGCGCGGCTGAGATACTAAGGCTACGTCCGACAATGCACGGTATTCTCGCGCCTGAATGTGAGCTGCCGCGGGAGGCTTTCTTGTAATCATATGGTTGCTTTTTAGTCACCAGTCGTCGTCAATTTTTCCCACCTCTTACCGATTAACGAAAGAATATGACCCGACCAATGTAATTACATGAATATATAACTTTGACATGTTTGAGCGTAATACAAGCGTCAAGTTTGACCTGGGCCTGGGCTTTTTGGGACCTGTCCTGGCCTGGGAGGACCGAAATGCCCCCCTCTTACCCCTTGAGCTAGGGAGCTGAAACTTACCACGCTATACCCATGAGTCAAGCTCTACCAAAATTGTGAAAAATCCAAGATGGTCGTTTTGATGACATCACAGTGACGTCATTTCTAAAAACGACATTTTTGGTCGATTTTTCGGTTGAATTTCCCGATTTTTTTTATTTATGCAATTTATCCGCAAAAACTGCATGATAAATTAGTAAATATGAATGTGATGTGAAATAAAATAGTTTTTGTCCACTTTTCATCGCGAAAACTCATAAATTTTGAAGAAATATGACAAAAACACAACTTTTCTGGTGCCCCACGTGGTCGCCATTTTGAATTTACCCATGATTCTCTGCTCGGGGGGTTATGCAAATAAGCTCAAAATGGTCCCAATTTGATAAACTATAAAGTCAAGGAGTTTCAGCTCTCTATTTTTCTGTCGTTCCGGAGATAGCGCAGAAAGTTTGATAGGGGGGTGGGGGGGGGGGGGGGGGGGGCAGGTAGGGTTAAAGACCTGAGTACTGAAATTGAGTGAATGTTCAAGAAATTCCCCCAGAATTCGGATTTGGGATCCTTGAGTAATACGTACAGCTATATGTAGATTTCGATTTTCTGGTATACAAAACTGAATACCTGTAACAAGAATCCATTAATTAGAAATCGGATCGGGGAAAGCCTCATCTACCACAACTATATGGGTCAATCTGTGCTATGTTTATGATGCTTACCGTGTTAAATTTCTCCACGTCTGTTGAGACTAAGTTGATAATAAATCCAGAATCAGTCTGCTGCCATGACTTACTGTTCAATTTAATAACCTACAAAAGAGACATAAGAAGAAAGATAGATGATTATTGAATTTGCATACCGGTATTACTCATCCTTTCTTTAATGCGAAGCGGTATGCCGGATCCGTTGTCACACCTTCCCGAGAATATACGAAAGTATACGTTTCACTATTTAACCGGCGCTTAAACTATAAGTGAAGCTGTTCAGATTTCAGCATTGGGCAACCAACAGTTTCAAAGTCGCGAAGGAGTTCATTCCGTCCTTACCAAAGTTCTGGAATTGATATCACGTGATACCAATTTAACTAAATGTGACTTGTATGTGGCTTTATCTCTCGTAATTTCATAATTCTGCAAGTTGGCCTACTCATGAAGGCAGGGGCCGTATAAACACATGTACTTCAAGTTCCTCGTGGTGTTCATATGAACAGTTGTAATCAAGCGGGACTGAGATACATCATTCTCTAGATAACGAATCATATGGATTAAGACCCATTCTCACGGTGCGATTTGTAGTAACAACTTGTAACGTACAACTCAGTTGCATCGTGAGAACACTTGTGCGATTTTAGTCGCATGCTACAAGTCGTATGGAATAGGGCAGGTCCTATTTCATGCGATTAGTTGCATGCTACAAATCGGGGGATTCCCCAACCGAGTTGTTACTACAAATCGCATCGTGAGAATAGGCCTTTAGGAATATTGATCAGCTATTTAAAATTGTTTAGCTTTACGATGTCTTGCCGGCATCGTTGAAAACTGTTGATGGTAATGCTGTTATTTTGCAATTATAGGTCTTTGGGTTATGGACGCAGAAATTCTTTAATGGACAAGGGCTAAATATTGATTGACACACTAGAAGCTTGTATATGAACACCACAAATTGAATCAGTGAAGGTTGTCCAGGAAAATGGTTCTAGAAGTCGAACCACAACTATGATAATGTTCAAATACATCAGCGCCTTCTTTGTCGAAATGAAGCAATTATGTTCAGGAAACATTTCGGTGATGGAGAAATACCACTAGCATAAGCCTTGAGTGTCCTGCTTCTAGAAAAAAGTTCAATCCAAGAATCTACAGAAGCACCGCAGAGAATTTGGCGTCGCTTTCTACTTCCTTTAAACTGCCATACTAGATTGCATTGGACATGTGGTGGATTGAAGTTTACCCAAATAAAAGTGTCATTGATCTCATATAAGTGTAAGTCAAATACGAATGTTTGGGATTGTAACAACCGCTTCCTTCAAATCTCATTTCTTAAATAATGAAATAACACGCAGAAAAAACCATACTGCATGCAGCCAGAATTTGTTTTGCGCTCTTCATGTATTACTGTTGTGCACTCCTTCTTGCGATGCACCATATTCGTTGATATTTATCAGAAATTCTCATGAATGATGAACATTATAACAATCTTTATGAGATGTTGTAGATAATAACAGACTTCATGAGTTTCAAAAAACAGTAGGATATACTCAACTGAGCAGCCAGAAACGTTTCGATCAAGCCATGCGCAGCCGATTAACTCACAAACATTTACTAACCACAAGCTGTATTCCATGCCACGAAGATATCACAGTGGAACATATTCTAATCCACTGTATAGATTTTAAGATTGTAAGAGATTTATTTATCAACCTGCTACTTTAGATGCTCTTTTTAGTGGGGTATTTTAGGTTATTTGAGAGAAATCGGTTTGTTGTATAATTTCTAATGTATGTACATGCTTTCGGCGTGTTGTGTTGATTACGTTTTGAGTTGCTGGGTTGTTGACCTGGTTTTGTTGGAACTAGTTAGACTTTTGTTTGATCGTCGCTATTTAGCTGAAATATTGCCGAACGCGACGTTAAATTTTAGTTCTCTCACTCTCACCATGGATGAATATACCAGTAATTGTAAAATCACTCGTATTTGGATACTTGAGACAATGATCATTTATTTGAAATTGTGAAAATCTTCATGAAGTATAAATGAGCACAGAAACCCCCGACAGGAATTATCCTTTTACGTAATATTACATTTTCGTAAATATACGGCAATTAACTCACTATATTTTCGGCGGAGATATTATTTCAACAGCTATGTTCATCCCAAATTGGTTTGGGAAGTAGGCAATTGCCGAGGGATCAAAAGCTGTCTGTAATATTATTGACAAAACTCCAAATGTGTATGGCATGTGACCGGTTGTCACTTTTGTAACGGAAACTGTACTTGTACTGATGTTAATATTGGGCATATATCCATCATCTAGGGATGACTATGACCCCCAGCATAAATGTTTGTGATACTGGAAAATTATTACACAGTAGTAATATGAGAAAGTGCAAACGATTTTAAATGTTATATATTAAAAATTATGCTAATATTTTCTTTGCATAATAATATGGTGCATCAGGAAAGCCACAATAACACATGTGAGAGGTTTCAGCTTGATATTATTTGTTTATTTGAAGATGTTCGAAATTTCCCTTGGATAATATTGTTTTTGTTAGTACATTACTTGTTTTTGTTATTACCTGGCTTGTTTCTGATGTAGCACCTTGATTATACTCGAATGTTAAACATTTCCCATCCAAAAATATTGGGGTGATCAAATTTAGTTTAGCTGAAGCAGTTGACCTAATGGTATAAAACAGGACCAGACCAATGAATATTCTCTTCCAATTAGGTGGTGATCGTGTTTATCAGTGAACGAAATGGCAAATGGACATTTTGTCAACATATAAATGCACCAGTATACGTTATCCTGTCTGTCGTCATATACATGTACCAGAATACATTCTCTGGTGTGGCATCGTGTACATGCACCGATATATTATACGGTGTGTCATCATAATCATGCACCGGTATGCAGCTGTATACGCTATATGGTATGTCATCATTTTATCATCATTAGTTTACGTCACACAATACATGCATGTCATCATATTCATGCACTGGTATACGTTATATGGTAAATATGTCGTCATATATTTAATACACCACTATAAGCTATTATGTCTGTCATCATATACATGCACCGGTATATGCGATATGGTATGTCATCATATACATGCACCGGTATACGTTATATGACAGGTCATCATATAATATGCACCAGTATATGCTATACGGTTGGTCATCATATAAGTTCTCTGGTAAATGTTATATGTTATGTCATCATATACATGCACCGGTATAAATTTTCCTGTCGTCATATACATGCACCAGTATATACGTTATCTAATCTGCCATCTAATGCATGTACCGGTATACTTTAATCCTATCTGTCATCATATGTATTGGAGACCTGGGAATTCTGACTTTCTGTCGTTCTTTTAGAAGAATATTTCCGGATAACATGAAATCAGTTGGCACAACATACAGTTGTTAAAAGCGAATCCATGACACCTCGGCATGCGACATTCCGGCATGAGACATTTCGGTAAACGGCATTTCGGCACGTGGCCTTTCGGTATGCGATATTTCGGCCCAAAGTGAAGGGTACGACATCTCGACATGCAATATTTCGGCACCCTTTTATTTCAGGCCAAATAAAACTAAAGATAAAGATTTTCACATTCACTTTTAACATAATTTTAGTATATAAATATACCATTTTAAGGGTTACCAAGTTGTAGATACTTTCACGGTAATTATCCCTAACATTTTGGCAACTTTTTGATTTTGTCATAAGGCAAAAAGCAAAATAACAAGTATCGAGGTACATGAACATACCATAATGTGTAATTGTGTTTTAGATACTTTGTAAATATATTATTAGCAGTACAATCGCATCAAAGAATCTAAAACTTAGTTACCTTTAAAATGGTCTGTTTATATGTTAACCATATGTTAAAAGAAGAATGTGAAAATCTTTATTTTGCATAATTTGACCTGAAAAAATGTGCCGAAAGGTCGCGTGCCCAAATGTCGTACCCTTCACTTTGAGTCGAAAGGTCGCGTGCCGAAATGCCGACTACTGAAATGTGGCTTACAGAAACGTCGTGTGCCGAAATATCCTGACACCGTTAAAAGCGTAGATATCAGGCTTCTGAATGACTTGATATACAGTGCAATTACGAATGGGGAAAGTGATTAATTTTACTAAAGGACACGCGTGGTAATTACCAGTCGCTTTGTACCAGCAGGAACCTGAAGCAGGTTAGCCTTCTGTTTGCAGTGTTTTAACCACAAGAAGAACATATATTTGAGATGAAAGACTATCAAGAATTAAAAGTTCAACAAAGCTAGGACTTTAATATTATATTCCTACGTTATGTTATGCTGTACGGTCGTGCCTTTTGGTCAAGGTTGGTGTTCGACTACCCGAAATAGAAACTTTACATTCAATTGAAAAGAAAAAAGCTATAGTTTTACACAAGGCAAAGAAATATAGAAAGATAGAAAGAAAAGAAAGATCGCATTTAGTAAGACTGGAATTAAGTATTTGTCACAGAGTAAACTCAACTGTACATCTGCAAGGCATTCAAGCTGAAACTTGTGACACTACTTTCGGCCAAAATCCCCAATCGTTTTTTAATGTTTTGTTTTCAATTGTTTATTTTGTCGCGGTTAAAAGACCATTGAGTCGCGATATCGCTTCTTAATCGAGAAAATTTTCGCGATTGAAAATCGATTGCCGATAGGAATAGAAAACGATTCACAGAGCAAACCCAAATCATTCCCTCGTGTCTTGGAAATTCGCGACTTCGGGAAACTTTGACTAAATAAACGATTCATTTGCGAACGATAATTTGAGACGCTTCCTAATCATTTGCGGTAACTCCGTATTGTTCGTAAATCCGGCAATTTGATTATCTATGCCACGCCCAGAACCGCAGTACTTTTTCCGCTATAAATAGCACTGGCCCTTGAACAAATATAAAAACAAATGAAAGGGTCAATTTAAATAATTATTTGTATTCAATAATATGTTCGTTAAATTACAAGAAGATGGAAGAGAAAAAGAGCCGAGATAATATATGTCGGTCTGGCAAATTAGTATCTCAAAAACACCATGAACAATGTCTCCGTGACCCCCGAGATTTTGACGATGACCCTAGGTTTGGAGGGATTCTCTCGTCCCACTAAATACAAACTAACAGGCATATAAAGAAATTATTCAATCCGGTGAACACTTGGAAAACACTTCCTACCTGCATTCTGGTTCTCTTGAAATTAACCCAGAAACTCTGGCTGTGATAGGTGAATATAGGTAAGAGGGCGTGGCATTCCTATCACAGCCCAGAGCGCTCCTAGGTTAACTTTTAGTGATAAAATCTGACGTTGCGAAAAGTGACTTTTCGCAATCTTTCGTTGGCGAAAATAACGAAACGGGAGAGAAATAATATGCCAATTTGATACAGTTTGACCGACCTGAGCTTCTTTCATCATGTACCATCTTTCAATGACTGTTTTGGTGCAGACAAAATGTGATCAAACGCGTGGGGAAAACATTGAATGATTTTCCCGTTTTGGCGCGCTTCTGACGCTATTTTTATCTCGTGACCTTTCTTGAATAAACACACGCCGCTATTGGTTTATAAGTGGCATGGATCGATTTCTTGATGACGTGAGCCAAAAGGTCAACCATATTCTGCGCATGTCCCTGCCAACTGTGGAGAAAGAACACAACGTTTTTTTTTTTACAAAATCCGTGTTTGAAGGCAGATTCCATCTAATTAAAGGAGTCATTAGGTGGTTGTCATATTGCTGGAGATGCGAAATCATATGATTTATTCGATAAAATGCTTTTTGTGCCTCTGTCCCAATTCCCCACGCCGTGTGCAGTTAAAGATCTCGAGCGACTGACGTCTTATTTAGTCATTTCCATTTCAGGCTCTATTAGTCCTTCGGGCTAAGGAGTCCGATTCAGCAACAACAACCTAAAAAAATAGACACCTTAGCCGATATTTTCGGGCTATTTTTAAATATACTTTCATCGTCGTCTTACTCTGAGATTGGCATCGATGGAACCAGAGGGAATATGTCGTCCTCTATCACGAAACCAAACAGGAAAGTCGGCAATTTGGGCTTCACAGCCAGGATACAGCAAGCACAGTACGGCAGATTTCCGGTAAAATCTTCAGTCAAGAGTGAGGGGGGGGGGGATAGGTTCTCAGAATGTTGATTACGAAAACTGTTAAGGAGCCCCTAGTGCAACATGAGTGCAACATCATTGTTCAATCACTGTTCACAGAGGCTGCAATCAGTTCACCAGATTCTGTACACTTCGAAATCCGTGAAAGAATATAAATGTTCGCGTTTCCTGTCTGTGATATTACGCAATGCCAAATGTAGGCGAGCGGCGATTTGCAAACAACGCCTTATTTTTGGAGTAAAATGCACCTCCGTAGACACGGCCAAATTCTGTCATTTGAAAGTTTAGGGCTTTTTTGTTAGACCGGATGTGGTCTTGAAATATATTGCCGTAGATAAAAAAAATCATTCAAACGAACCAATATCGAGTCTTACCGTCAAGAAAAAAGAAGGGGGGGGGGTTGCTTGAGTGTTATTAACTTGATTCATTTTACACCAATGCAGAGTAGCGAGGTAGCAATTTCCTCTCCATTAAACGGGGAATCGATCGATAACAGTTATGTTAAGCTATCTTGAATCATGACGTCACTCGCTCTCTAGATTTGCATCTAATACCGCTTATGCCGGTGCTAGGGGGCGTGTGGTCATATCATCCATGTTGCCACATGAACAGGTACAATAAAAGCGTACCTGAGATACAACACATATCACGAATCGTTAGATTCTTGGTATGTGCTTTAGAATAGGTTTACCAGAAGACTATTCTGTGAAGTCACATGGCGCAGCCAGTATGTCGGCACCTCTTCCCACTTCCCTTATATGTGTTGTAATTCTCCACATTCCCAATGAAATATTTTCTAAATACACAATTTATGATTATTCAATGTAATGAAACTCACATAATTGTGTCAAGTTATTGCCACCGGTACTGTGTATCATTGCATGAAAAGTACAGGCTATCATAGAGAATAGAATATGTGAACAGGATGTATCTGCCAAAATACATTTACAATGCCTACTAAGCGTATATCTGAGATTGTCAAACATCTGACTTCAACAATGCTTGATAAACATGTTTTATGACTTTTCAATGATTTCTTTCATCTCTTGTTAATTTTAACGCAATATCAAAAGTTATCTTGATTATCGTTGTGGGTGGGGGGCGGGGGGGGGGTCGTCTCATAATTACTATTGCAACTTACATGTTTTCCCACAGTACGTTCTTGGTAATCTATCCCATTTAATATGATTTGTGGATACAGTGTTCTATAAATTATTCTTTACATGTCACTGATTTTCCTTCTAAAATTAATACTAAAATGATCACATCAACAGTATGTTCTTGGAAACCTAGGGTTTAATATTATATAAGAAAATGCCCATAAACATTCCCACTCTCCAGCTATGTTCTGGACCGCACTGCCGTGGTCTAATGGTTAGAGCGTCGGCCTCGTAAGCGGTAGGTACTGGGTTCGATCCCAGGCCGGGTCATACCTAAGACTTGAAAAATGGAACTTGTTGCTCCCTCGCTTACGCTCAGCATTAAGAGGATAGAACAAGGACTGGTTCGCTCGGTGTCAGTATAATGTGACTGAGTGGGGTGTCATGTCTGCCTACGGCATGATATTTCAGTGGGACAGCACTATAAAATGGCAGCATTAGATCTGCTCTGTTACAAGTAGGTTCCCCTGCCTCTCCCCCTCCCCTCCCTTCCCTTCCCCGTCGTGATATAGCTGAAAAAATGTTGAAAGCGACGTTAAACCCTATTCACTCACTCACTCACTCGCTATGTTCTGATCCTACAAAAGCCTGGATGTAGGACATCACAAAATGTTCTCATGTACCTCAAAGCAGTTGTTTCGGATATTTTGTGGAGTATGTCTTCTGCATATCCCAAGCATAACTCTCAACAAGGCTTAAGCCTAATCATCAATACAATTAATATTAGTGATATATAATCTCCAATATTATGATATCGCTTGTTCTGTGCTTTGCATATATGTGCTGCTACACAGTATTATTACGGTTTGTTTAATAATGGTGCCAGGGCAGAGTTATCGCTTGTAGTGATATTTCCGCTGTAACGCTGTTTAATAGCGCTGTTTCTTCTAATGTCGTCCGTTGTTTTCAAGATCCATAAGGTCCAAGTTCTGAAAAGAATTATTACTATTTTTCATCAAAGGTGTCCGGACAAAATTCTCGCTTCTGGAGTTCTGTAGGTATTGAAATATATCAATCTCAATTCGCGATTCATCTGCTTTGACCTATTTCATGTGTATGCTGTTTCGTTCAATGTCTTTACTGAACTTGTAAAAAGGGCTATATTATCAAGCGCCTCCACTCGAATTTTCTCAAATTTGATGATACATATCGCATGCTAATAGCAAAATACGAGCGTAGCGTGCAAGATCTATGGCGGTACGTCTCGTAGCTTGTGTCTAATTCCGCTTAACCCGGGTCTAGGAGCCGTATGAACCTATTCATTTCAAGATCCTCATAGTTTTCATATGAAATGTCGCAATCAAAGCGTGACTGAGATACATCATAAGGTATATCATATGGATTAAGAATACTGATCAGCGGTACGGTCTTGCCGAAATCATTGAAAACTGTTGACCGCTTCACCGTTTTACTTTTATTATGATTTATACTTTTAATTTAGTGACAATGCTATTATATGAATTAGGCCATTGGATGCTGGACGCAGAAATTCTTTAATGGACGACGGCTGAATATTGAATGACATACTAGACGCTTGTATTCCAGTTTCCAAAGTCGATAATGTGCATGTTTTGTAAAGTATTATTACTGTGTTTTTTTATCAAAGGTGTCAGGACAGAATTCTCGCTTCAGGGGTTTTGCCGGTATTGAAAAATACAAAATTAAATTCGAGATTCGTCTGCTTTGACATATTTCATGAGTAGTCATCGCTGTCTTCCGCAGTTACCAAAGCCCGTAAGATCCGAATTCAGTTCATTATTATTATTACGGTACTGCTTTATCACATGTGTCAGGACAGAATTCTCGCTTCTGGAGTTCTGTAGGTATTGAAAAATACCAATCTGAATTCGAGATTTTTTGTTTTGACACATTAACATACCCACTTTCCTGGCGTGTTTCAACCGTGAATACGGATTCTACCTACGAGTGACCATATGCTCACATGATCTTGTTTGTATGTCTTTCGTATAACGATTCTGGCATGACCAGAGATCTTTATCTTTTTTACGAATTCCTAGCTCCAGTTAGCGACGGACTTCCAGTAGAGAAAACAACAATAATGACGACATGGCTCCACTATATGAAACAGCGCTGTTTAAGAAAATACACATGAAATGTGTAAATCTGATAAAATCGAATTGAAACTGGTATTTTTCAATATCTACTAAAGACTTCGTGAGCGAAAACTGTCCTGACACCTCTGATAATAAAACAGTAATAACTCTGTACAGAACTTGGGCCTTATGTACCTTGAAAACCACTGGAGACATTAGAAGGAATAGCACTGGTAAACGGTGTCCACATGAAATGTTTCAAAGCAGATAAATATCTGAGATTGGTATGTTTCAATACCTACTGCAGGAGCGATAATTCTGCCCTAAGACCATGTGCGAAACACAGAATAAGCGTGATCATAATGTTAGAGATTATATATCATAAATATTAATAGAACAGTCCCAAGATCGAAGTCTCTACCGACAAAAGGCGCGAAACGACGTCATGACTCATGTGGAGTCACGCCGAAGTTAGGCAGCGAACGATTTCTTAACATTGGAATGCTGTATAATTTTATCCTCGGAGATTTTCGTGCGATAATTTGTGTTTGCAAATGCCTATTTAACTCCGAGACAATCGCATCTGCAAAATTGTTTGGATATTTAGTATTTTGAAATCCACAATGAAAATTATTTTCCGGGTTTCGCAGTAGAGCCAATGTTAAAACATTACCCGGTGCCTAACCTTGAGCCGACGTCACGTGGGCAATGGCGTCCCTTTGCGCTCTCAATACTAAGATCCATCATCAGGACCTTATTGACCGTCTAAGTTCATTAATAGTATCTATGTGCAAGAAAACTGATCGTAGATATATTAATGTCGGAAGTCCCAAAGCATTATTATTCTACATACAAGAGATATCATTCATGGGATGTTTCTTTGTTTATAGAGTTGCTTGAATTTCACATGAAAAATATCTATGTGAAATTTGGCAACACAATATATTAAATGCATATAGGCATTCCAATGGGGACTAATTGTGCACCCCGGTTGGCTGACCTATATCTGATGTCTTATGAATATGCAGGCGCTTTTAAAAACCGATCCATTCAAAGCCCGTTCCTTCTCATTCACCGAAAGCTATACTGATGATTTTATCGCTGTGGATAATCGCTATATAAACGACGCAGTGAAGGATATATATATCCACCTTCACTGGATTTGAAGGAAACTACTGATAGCCCTACAGGCACATCATATTTAGATCTATATCTCTATAAAAATGAAGCGGGCATTCTTTCTCGCCGACTTTATGACAAAAGAGATGATTACAATTTCGATATCGTAACCTATCCCTTTCTGGACAGTAATATTCCAGTGGGACCTGCATATGACGTATACATATCTCGCCTAGTAGCATTTGCTAGATCGTGTGTTAAATGTGACGATTTTAATCAACGTCACATTGTTGCAGAAACTAATAAAACAGGGCTATACCACCAAGCGCCTCCACTCAAATTCCTCAAATTTGGCGATACATATCGCATGCTGATAGCAAAATACGAGCGTAGCATACAACATCTATGGCGTTACGTTTCGTAACTTGTGTCCAATTCCGCTTAACCCGGGGCTAGGGGCCGTATGAACCCATGTACTTCAAGATCCTCATGATGCTCATATGAACAGGCGCAATCAAAGCGTGATTGAGATACATCATTCTCTAGATGACGACTATACAACGATTATTATGGACTAAGAATACTGATCGGCGATACGGATTTGATATTTTGGAACATCATGATGTCTTGCCGGCATCATTGAAAATTGTTGGCCGCTTCTCTCTTGCAGGAAACTACCCTATGTTTATGTATACAATGATTGTTTTTTTGAATTTGGTGCTAATACTGTTACATGGAATATGAAATAGATCTTTGGATTATGGACGAGGATATTCTTTAATGAACGACGGCTGAATTATGAATGACGGACCAGACGCTTGTAAGTTCATGGCTATCAGGATTTGGGTGCCGATATTCCTTCTCGGAGGATTCCGTGCTGGAAATGAATTTCGCCAAGGAGGAATTCTCTCTCCTCTGTTCTTTAATGTCTACATACATGAACTCAGTACAATTTAGGATGTACTGTAGCCGGAATCTTTAACCACCTATTATACGATGACGGCTTATGCCTTATTACTTCCTTTGCCAAAGGCTTTCAGAATCCACTTGATATATGTGATATTTTTGCGACTGACAATAATATTGTCTTCATCACAAAGAAATGCTTTTGCCTGTGTTTTCGTAAAAAAAAAATTCGATGACCTGAAAGCATCCCCGGTTAAACTATCTGGCTCACAGCTGAATTACGTTGACAACGTCAAATATCTTGATCATTTTATCTCCAGTGACCTCCCTGACAGTTACGATATGTCTCCGCAAACTAGAAAATTATGCATTCGCGCCAACGTTTTGGCTCGAAAGTTCCACATGTGTTTTCTAGATGCGAAGAAGCAACTTTTCTCGTCGTACTGTACCAGTATCAGCAGCCATCTGCTTTCGTACTTCTGTAACACACACACAACGTATTTCCTTGGTTAATGCACTCCCGGTGCAATTGTAGTGCTACTTAGCTTTAATGAGGTTATTCGACACCATATTAAGTCTCTACGGAACAGACTTATGTCGACAGACAACTTCTTACATCTTTGCGGCTTCCCGATTTGTCTCAGACTTCGTGTTTAGTTTGTCATTGGTCTCTCCAATTCTATGTAACGCGCTAATAATTTGTCTTTTGGCTGCCAATATTATTTATTTGTTTATTCTATAGACCATCTGTGTCTGAAATAAATCCGTATTATTATTATATTAAAGAGTTCTATCTCGGGACTGTCCTATTGTGTTGATGATCAGGCTTGGGCCCTGATGAAAGATATGCCAGGGGTATACAAAATTTATACTCATGTTCTTGTCTTGCCTGGCATCCATTTAATGCTGCAAGAAAATTAGATAAATAATTAATGTAAAAACTTATGCTCAAAGAATTTTATCGCCAATTTTGTGCCACTCTTCTCGTATGTTTTGTGAATATTTTGAAACGATCTCCTATTACAATTCTAAACTAATTTGTACGTTTGACAAAACAATATGCAGCTACGACGTCAAATGACTCGGAGTGTCTAAATCCCGGAAGTAAATTGCTTTTAGTGACTCACATCCGAGAATTCCTCCCTCTAATGCAGTAGTTATTTTTTTACTTAATATCATATGATGAATAACGCTTGTTATATCGGAAATTTAAAAGGCAATGGCCCCGATTCTTGGCCGAAGTATTTGACCGATGACTCAATTCGACATAAGAACTATTTTGGCAATTTAACAACGAAGAATTTCACCCAGTAAACAACTTTTGACGTATACCCCCATTCTAAAAGTAGAAAGATGCAATCCAATGGTTCTTGTATTTCCTAATTTTTCCAGCATACGGCAATAGGTTTCACCACCACATCCTACCTCATCTTAAAGACGAGAGTCTATAATATATAGTTTGCATCTGTGTACGGTGGGTGAATCTTATTCGTAAAGCAGGGTCCAGGCCGCTAGTCTAATGCGCCCGTTCGTACAACACAGGCTCACAGCACACTCTCCAATCCACGTGCGACCGGTAAAAGCGGTGAATGATGTAGGGTTCGAACTTCGTCACATTATTCATATGAGCGAATACCGAAATTTCGTTGGGAGCTACAACGGGGATGTTCCTCAGCTCAAAACAACACATCGAACAATGAAAACCGTCGTCCGTAATCCGCGCAACAGCAAGAAATTTCATCAACCGAGCCATGCATGTCTGTTACCCGCACCGAACCACATATCAGTCGGCTATAACTATTCCCGTCCAGACCAACTCAACTTGAGCAATTTATCCCGTTTTCTTTTTTCGTATCTAATCCTTCATTCACAGTATTTCTTGTGTCTCAGTTTTCAATAATTATCCATCACTGAGCCGTTGTCCCCGTACACAATGTGCAACATATTGTCAAACTGGAAGCTGTTTGAACTACACGAGCCTCCCGAGTGAGGTGCTAGGAGACGTTGCTAGGAGTTACGAACATTGTTGAGTGTATTTATACGCAAGGTGTTTTTCTAATGTCACAAATAATTAACTGAAGAATTCGTTCTTCTCACATTCAATTTCTTCTCTTATTTAATTAGTTTTGCTTGGAAAATTTGATTATAAGTATTGACTGTTTTTTTGTACGTTCATTGGGGTATGAACTTAAATATTGCTGTGCAAAATTTGTATGATCCGCTACGCGGAATCAGACAATTTGTACAGCGGTTTTTAAGTTCATACCCCAAGGAATGTAAAAAAGAAAAGAAAATCACAGTCAATCCATCATTTGATCACAATCAAATGAAATGATCAGTTGATGTGCATATTCCGCGAGTTATAACCGTCCGAACTGGAGAGCTGCCGCGGTACTTTCGACAAGCCTTGATGGTTTATCAATGTTTATATTTATCATTTATTTCTCACGATTGAAATACGCATTTCTTGAATGAGAACTGTCTTGATTACAAGATAATAAAAAGAAAACATTCGCAGCGAGCAGTCGATTAAAAAATCAGTACGTGCTTGAAATTACGCATCAGAGAAACATTTCTGGAAACGGCGATTGAATGAAGACGATTATTGGAAACACTTCCGAAGTTATCTTTTACCTTATCACAAGACATCCCATCTCGTTTTAGACCATAATTCTATATTAACAGTGAGCAACACTGGGTACTTGACACTACCTGACTTTAGTCGTAATATATTTCTGTCCATGAGAAAATCGGCAAGGTCTCGGGGTAAATTAATAAAGATAACGATGCATTTACTGTTCGTGTGAGATGGCTGACACTTGAAAATGTATCAGCTTTGGCGAAACACCAGCTACTGTAGTAGAATTACCAATGCTAATCAACAAATAAAGTCGACATTGGAACAATTATAAAATACGAACCTTCCTGTATATTGCACAGGTAACGGCGGCTTTAAGTTTCAGAACAACCAGATTTGACTGAAAATAAGCTTGGGGATGAGCCAGTAGGTAGATCAATCCGGAACAGGTCAAAAGCACGCCATACCCCAAGGCTTCCGTTCGTGAAATAGTGGCATCTGCTTCGAAGTAGGGTACGATCTGGGCAACCAACCAAGGCTGCACTACTAACTGGATACGCTACAAAAAACACCAGAAAAGAAAACCAATGACGCAGAACTGACATTTAGAGCTAGAGAGCAGATTTCACTCTTGCATACCTCACAGGAATATATTGTACTTCATATAATAAAACTCAGTTCAATAAAAGTAAAATGCTGAGGAGGGTATGATTATATAAACAAATACTTAAACTAGCATGTTTTTATTATTATTGCGCTATAATGCGGCCGAAAAATCTGCTGTAAAATGGAAATTTTTTAGACTTGGTGGATAGATCGAGAATGAAATGTGTGCTGAAAACGCCCCAAGCTGGTGATGGGGGTACGTATTTCTAACAAAGACAGGGATGAATTAAGTATGACGGACGTTACAGCAGATAAATGTGCTCTAGGAAATGTTGCCTCTCGAAATAATTGTTTTTTCATGTTGCATCTCAAAATATTAAGCTTTGGTCTATCCTTTCCTCTGCAGTTTAGTCCGGCAGCCAAATGGGGATTTTTTTACCAAACCTTGCGGGGAAGGTCCCAGAATGTTTTTGGCTGATTTCATATCTACATACCATGTACATATAGAAAATTAATGGAGAGAGAAAATGGCTAACGTCGCGTTCAGCAATATTTCAGCCATATAGCGACGATCGAACAAAATTCTAAATATTCCAACAAAAACAATTCCAAAACCCAGCAATCCAGGAGTATTCAACGCAACACACAAAAAATGAACATACAATAAAACCGATTTCTCTCAAATAACCTAAAACACAGTCTTCTTATATTTAAGGAACATTACAACTTTGTCTAAATGAAATTCAGAAATGGTGTCTAGAACATGGTTTCAAATTCTCCAGAGCAAAGACAAATTGTATACACTTTTGTAGAAAGGATTTTCAGCACAAAGACCCAGTACTCACATTAGATGGTACTGAAATCAAGGTAGTAAAAGAAGTCAAATGCTTAGGAATATTGTTTTGTCACCGATGAACGTCCTTATTGCATATAAATTGCACAAAAGCTCTTGATTTGTTGAAGGAAGTTTCCAGATATTAGTGAGGAGGAGGTCAACAGTGGCTTCTCCATTTATATTGATCACTTATTCGTTCTAAGCTGGATTATGGCTCTATTGTTTACAACGGTGCAAAGCGAGTCAAACTTGACAAAGCTAGATCCTATTATCCATCAATGACTAAGACTTTGCCGCGGAGCGTTCAGAACATCAGCTAAAGAAAGTTTATATGTCAAAGCAGATGAATTTCCTCCAGAACATCGAAGAATTAAACTAGCACTGCAATGTATCACAAAATTGCGATCTAATCGCTCAAATCCTGCATATAACTATGTTTTCAATCCTCAATACGTAGGTAGTATGCTTAATCAAATGTTACCCAACAAACTCTTACCAGTTTCGCCATGGCAGTTAGCCAGACCGAAAGTAGATATTACAATGACAAAATATTAAAAGGCGTGCATACAAAAGAATTTGATATGTTGAGAGAATAATACAGATCGCATCAAGCTATTTATACAGATGGCTCTAAATATGGTGAGAGAGTAGCGTGTGCCACTATCTTTAGTTCCGACACTAAAACCTGTCGATTTCCAGGTAAAAGATTTTCACTGCCGAAGACAAAGCTCTATTGTTAGCTTTAGTTAGCTTTAGAATGTATTGGGTCCACTATAGGAGAAAAATATGTAATATACTCATATTCCTTCTTATGCCTTCAAGCGACTGAGAGTGGAACTTCAACAGATTGATGTTGTGTTTTGTTGGTTGACTAGCTACGTTGGCATCAAATGAAATACTGAATACTGATGAAATGGCTAAAGTAGCCCTAGATAATGAGGTTTGTCCTGTTGGAATCCCATATAGCGATTTCAGACCCTCTATCTGTGCTTGTGTGAGATCACTCAACCAATACTAAAACGCAGACTATACTCCGGCCATCATCCCCCGTCATCTCTCCTCCGCAATGTAGAACAGCGTTAATAAATTAGCCTACTGTAAACAAAGGGCCAGGCTGTTCTCACGTATGCCACGTCTTTTTCTTGTGTGTTAACAGAGTGGTTGGCAGGCGCAAGTGGACTGAATTCAAATGTATAATTCCGTGTATCACGCTGCAATAAATAATGAATGAACTAAAAACATTTGATCTCACTCAGATGTAATGTTACTTACATGCGTGAAATGGAGTAGTGTAGGTAGTAACAGATCGACTGTAAATGCTTTCCAAACTGCGACAGTGAAACTCGGATTCCCTGGACGTCCAAGTTCCTCTTCCCAGCATCTGGGTGGAAAAATATATGATGCCTTCGTTTAGAATCTTAACCCTGGGCTTTTCAAGACCTTTCCAGGCCAGGGGTGGGCCATTTCAACTCTCCCAAGGTAGGGGCTTTACCACACCCTTGTCCTTTGGCCAAACGTTACCAGAAAATATAAAAAAACTATATGGCATCTTTTATGACGTCACAGTGACGTCACTTTTATTTTAGGTCGACTTCTCGGTTAGATCTTCCGAAATTTTTATTCGTGTAATTTCTAGGCAAAACAAGGATGATAAATTAGTAAATATTAATCTGATGTGAAATAAAATAGTTTCTTTCTCACCTTTCCTTGTGGAAAGGGGAAGTTTTCTAAGTAAAATGAAGAAACACTTTTCTGGTGCCTCACATGGACGCTATTTTGAATTTCTCTATGATCCTTTACTCGGGGTTATGCAATTAGGCTCAAAATGACCCCAATATGATAAACTATAAAGTCATGGATTGTCAGCTCTCATTTTTCGAATATAACGGAGAAAGTTCGGTAGGGGAGCCATAATGGCCCCCAGGCCTGGTAGGCTTAAGGTGTCGTGCATCCCCTCTCCCAAGATGGCAATTTTGCTCATCTATTAATACTAACATGTGTCCATCTAGAACAATAATTATACCACAAACTTTGGCATACATAAGGCAATATAAAAACTTTTCACATATTTGCCTATAATACTTGACGTTTGGCTACGTCGATGATGAGCAAGACATGGGTGAGTTAAATGATTTACCTCCATCTACACAAGCGACAGAAGGTCCAGACAAGGTAGATATTAATCAGGGTTTATCTTCGGATCAGAAATAAGCAACCAAAACCTTGTTGAGTGAATTTGCAGATGTTTTCACTGATCTACCTGGTTCCACCAATTTGCTTGAACATGACATACAGACCCTTACAGATACTCCAATAAGAGTGAAACAGTATCCCCTTCCATATGCAACCACAAATGTAGTGAACGGGGAGGTAAGCAAAATGTTAGATATGGACATAATTGAACCATCTCATAGTCCATACTCCAGCCCCATAGTTATTATAAAGAAGAAGGATTTGACCTATAGATTTTGTTTAGACTATAGAGCCCTCAACCGACAGAGTATTTTTGATGCTGAACCGATGCCCAACACGGAAGACATGTTTTCCAAGTTGGCAGGACACAGGTACTTTTCGAGATTTGATTTGTCTAAAGGTTATTGGCAGGTACCTATGGCGGATTCTGCAAAAGCGAAAACCGCATTCCAAACTACACAAGGCCTGTTCCAATTCAAATATATGCCATTCGGACTCGTATGCGCTCCAGCCACATTTAGTAGACTTATGCGGAAACTGTTGAAAGGCATGCAAAATACTGAAAACTTCATTGACGATATTTTGCTTTTCTCAAAGACATTTGAAGAGCATATTGCGCTTCTCCGGGAACTTTTGATTAGGTTGAGAGAAGCCAAACTCACAGCTAAACCGCATAGAATGACCCTATTGCGTATCGTGATACGGATTTCTGCCATCGCGCGCGGCCCTGATATCGGTTATCTGCCCTTGGGCTGATATCGCGCACATGAGTGATTTTTTTTCTAGGACGTGTACTGTCTGGCTGAGCGCACTGCTGTGCTTTTCATCTGGATCTAATGGATCGTGTTACTTATTAAACTTTTACGAGGCATGCGTAGTCATCCGATAATAGATCTTCGGTGTTTGTCCCCCGCCGCAACGCGGCCGGGGACTTTAAAATGGTTCTTGCTTCTTTGTGTCCGTGGATGTCCGTGTACGTCCGTGCATGTGTGTTCGAAGCGCTAACTTCCTAATGCTTGGCTGGATTGTTCCGAAATTCGGCATATGCATTCCTTGCGACAAGACGCCATTCGGTGTTGCATTTCAGCAACATTTGCCTGAAGGTGGCGCCACTGGGTCAAAACGGATCTTGGTTGTTTGTGTCCGGGAATGTCAGTTTGAATTCTTTACAAGCGATAACTTCCAAATGCTTTGTTGGATTCTCCTGAAATTCGGCATACGCATTCCAGTGGTGGCGCCGCTGGGTTGCTTCTTTGTGTCCGTGGATGTCCGTGTACGTCCGTGCATGTCTGTTCGAATTTTCCGCAAGCGATAACTTCCTAACACTTTGTTGGGTTGTTCCGAAAGTCGGCATACGCATTCCTTGCAACAAGACGCCAGTCGGTATTGCATTTCAGCAACATTTGCCTGAAGGTGGCGCCACTGGGTCAAAATGGATCTTGGTTGTTTGTGTCCGGGGATAGCAGTTTGAATTCTTTACAAGCGATAACTTCCAAATGCTTTGTTGGATTCTCCTGAAATTCGGCATACGCATTCCTTGTGAGAAGACGCTGACTGCATTTCGGTAACATTTGCCTGAAGGTGGCGCCACTGAGATTCGCGGAGACCATTTTTCAAATCGTTAGGACTGTACATGTACCATAATACAGGGCCAGGGGGACAAAACTTGCACCAGGTTGATAGGTCTGCTTATGGTGGACAACAGGGTGGCTTTATTCCTACCAGCTGATCTCAATTTAAAAGCTGTATGGTACCCACACAGTGATTTGGATTGATTGTTGTTTACTGGGTTAATATATCTTGGGACCTGGGCTGATGAGCCCTATAAAATTACAAGGCCTGACATATATGACATCAGTCATTAAGAATTTTGCCATAGCAGTGTTTATTTCCAAACAAATAATAATAATAGTAATTTTTGACACTTACATTAGAATGACTTGTTCCACAAAGTGAAATTTTCCAAATAATAATAATACGCGGCCGGGGACTTTAAAATAGTTCTAGCTTCTTTGTGTCCGTGGATGTGCGTGTACGTCCGTGCATGCCTGTCTGAATTTTCCGCAAGCGATAACTTAACGCTTTGTTGGAGTGTTCCAAAATTCGGCATACGCATTCCTTGCGACAGACGCCAGTTGGTATTGCATTTCAGCAACATCAGTTGATGCTGGGTCGACATCGGGCCTGACAGACTAGTCTTTTGTGTTAAATACCGTCATTTACATCTGACGACGATACAGCTCACCAATCTACAATGTACGAGTTGTCACAGCGAAACAGCTCACCAATTACCAGTAAAGGAGTTGTCAGAGCATTTCCATCATAGCTCTCTAGATTTGTATCTAATACCGCTTATGCCGGTGCTAGGGGCCGTGTGGTCATATCATCCAAGTTGCCACATGAACAGGTACAATAAAAGCGTAACTGAGATACAACACATATCACGAATCGTTATATTCTTGGTATGTGCTTTAGAATAGGTTAACCAGAAGACTATTCTGTGAAGTCATGTGACGCAGTCAGTATGTCGGCACCTCTTCCCACTACCCCTATATGTGTTGTAATCTGTCTGAAGGTGGCGCCACTGGGTCAAAATGGGTCTTGCTTCTTTATGTCCGTGGACAAAATTTTTCACACGTGATAACGTTCAAATGCTTCGTCGGATTCTCCCGAAATTCGGCATATGCACATCTTGCGACAAGACACTGGTTGCTACTGCCTGAAGGTGGCACCACTGAGTTTCGTTTCTTCATGTCCGTTCCAGTTAAAATGGGGCTTGCTCTCTTTGTGTCTGTCTGTTCAAATTCTACACAGACGATAACCTCCAAAAGCTTTGTCGGATTCCATGTCGCTTTAAATGACAGACACCATTTTATTAAATTTTGCTGTCCAGTCCATCTATTCCACATCATATGATTTACATATGATTTTGCAGGAACCATATTTTATTTCAGAGGTATAATATGAAATAACTGGCGGGGGAATCCTGGCAGTACCAAACCCCTGTTAGTTTTGAATTTCGTGTCGCCTTAAATGAAGGACAACATTTCCGTCAATTTTGCTATCAAATCATTCTATTCCACATCATATGATTTACCCTAAAGCTTTTGCATGAACCATATTTTATTTCAGAAGTATAATATGAAATAACTGTTGGGGAAATCCCCGCAGTACCGAACCCCTGTTTTTTTTTTAAATTTCGTGTCATCTTAAATGAAGGACAGCATTTTCTTCAAATAATTGTATTCCACATCATATGATTTACCCTAAATCTTTTGCACGAACCATATTTGATTTTTGATATTTGATATTTGTATAATGTGGAATACCGAACCCCTGTTTTTTTTTTAATTTCGTGTCATATTAAATGAAGGACAACATTTCCTTCAAGTTTGAAATCAAATAATTGTATTCCACATCATATGATTTACCCTAAAGCTTCTGCACGAATCATTTGTATCCACACGTGTAACTTATTATTATATTTATTACAACTGAGTTCCGAAAGTTTGGCGTTTCGCCAACTTGCGCCTACATGTAGCCTCACCTCGTGTCCAATCTAAATTTGATTCCGCTCATCGGATTTTTCTCCAATTTGGCATTCAGATACCATGCCATGATATGTCCCTTGGGATTGTATTTCGCCTGCTTCTGCATACTGGTGACGACACCTGGTGGAAAAATCTGAAATTTGTTTCTGGCAATAATTTGACAACTGCTCATCAGATTCTTCTCAAATTTGGTATTCATATGCCATAAGATGTCACTTGGAATTGTGTTTCGCACACATGCGCCTACAAATCTACATTTGGTTTCCGGGCAATAACTTTAAGACCCCTCTTCAGATTCTTCCCACAGTTCATATGCTGATACATGTACAATGTCATGAGATGATGCTTGGGATTGCGTTTTGACCACTTGCACCTACAGGTGATGACACCTGGTGGCAAATTTAAAATTTGGTTTCCAGACAATAGGTTGAGGATGCATTCAGCTTCTAGTCAAATTTTGTTTGCAGATAATATGCCTTGAGATGTCACTTGGGGTTGCTTCTCGGTTACATAATTTCCATGCTTCACTGCATGGAAACTATATTACAGAAGCTATCAATGTTCAGTCGACCGTCCTGAGTTGATTTTAAAACTTGGGAAGGCAGAAAGACCCTTCCACATCCAACGCCTATGAAGTAGCAATTGCCTCCCTCATGTATATGCCCCCGAGACCAACAATGCTAAAAAATATTGCTGCCATTTCGGCGGGGGACTTAGCATCCTCTGGCTGCTTGTAAACTTTTCGTGGCAACATATATCGCGCTCTAGCGTGTTGCGTATCATCAAAACAGAACCAAGAAATTTTCGCAACACTGACTGCATTTTACTGAGGCTCCAATATTTCCAAGCTTGCATGTCCTTCGGCCCTCTAGCTGATGGGTGGGTGGGGTCGGGCTGATACCAGTGTCGATATGGAAATGGGGATATAATAATATATATTTATCAATTCAGGGCCACAATAAATCGGTGTGTATATGACGAGTATTGAATAATTTAACCTTCTTCAACTATTCTGAGAAAGGGGTATTCGTTCTAAATGAGCCCGACACTTGAACATGAAACGCGAGAAATCGTTCGTGCGATTTTCATTCCCAGTCTAGAGCGTATGTAAAACCATTTTCCGTATTAAACTAGTTAAAATAGGAATTTCAGCGTAACATTTCGACCGGTAAGGAAGTATTGTATCGAGTAAATCAATGATAATAAATTGAAATTGTTCCAGCCATGAGATGAGGGCTATGTTATGGCACCCAATCTGGTGACGTCATCTTGACAAGTTATCAACCCTGACTACATCTTCACCATTTTCCCGTCTTATTTATAATTCATTCCGTTCTAAACATAAAAGGCCGGTTTTTATTTGTAAATACCCAGGCCGGGACATTTCGGTTTCCCTAAAATAATTTTCTTACCCCTTGAGCTTGGGGTTGAAACACACCACAATATATTTAGGGATCAAGCTCTACCAAAGAATGCAACAAAATGCAAGATGGCCGCCCTGATGATTTCCCAGTGATGTCCTATTCTAATAACTTATTTTTTTTTATAAATTGTTTTCGGTCAGATATTTAGAATTTTCTATTACCTTGATGCTAATAACGATATTCAGTTGCATAGGATGACGTCATAATGTACTGATAATCTCACGAACAAAGATCAATAAAGGCATATAAGGCGATAAATGTGTGTACAATTTGACAATTAGATAAATTGACTCACACACTGATCACAGAACTATGCAACTGAAACTTAATACACAAAACAAGTATCATGGCATTTTATATGGAGAGAATTATTATTTTTTAACTGTAGCAATTGTAAATATCACGCAGAAATTTCAGTTTGTTATGCACTGCAAAAACGGAAATTCATGCCGAACCAGCAGTTGATTTTCAAAGAGCTCCGAAGTATGCGACTAATTAAAAATGCACGGACTATAGAACATATTCCCCATCAATTTCTCGACCATTTCGAAGTTGTAAAGGAAGGCAAGGAACATTTCAAAATTACAGCATTTTGCACCTAGGGCAATGTTTTTTAAGCCTTTCATTCAGTTATGTCTCAATTATGAAAACATTCACTCGGGAAGCGAAAATACTCCAGTTGTACTATAATATTTAACTACCCGCTTCCTCAACACGCATGCACCCCTGCCTTTCTCTCTTTAAAACCGATGTTTAAAAACCACGATTAAACTTTGCTGCAGATGAGATGATTCAGGAGCCAAATTATTGCACACGTTAAATCTAGCAGTAAAACATACGCTAGGTGTGTCAGTCACGGCGGACACTGCATTAAGTTTAGAATACGAGCTTTGCTGTTGGATGTCACAAAATGCATTTCTCTGGACGATGTTTTTGTGATGTTTTCCAAAGATTTTTTCAATCGGCTTTCTTTCTTTATTTGATGCAGTGTTTTAGAATTTTGATACACCAGGCAGAAGGCTTCATCATTTTAGCAGACCAGATAAGAGAATTTATACAGAAACAAATATCAATTTGAATATGTTGCAAAAAACGGGATAAATGTTATATACATGTTATACAAATGTCATAAATGATGGCTAACACTAATATAAATGATTGTATTACATTTACAACTAGATATGTTAGAAATAAGGTGCTCTAAGATTAGGTTTCAGTTCGAATGCATATTTCATAAAAACAAATTTCGCGCTGAAGATGTTGATATATTTGTAATTTTTGAAATCTGACTCAAATACGTTGAAAGTCGGTGTAAATCAGAATATTTCCGTACATTTATCCTATATATGTGTGATTAAAACAATGGACGATTTATTAAAAACCTTGTTGGTGCATAGAAGTGTATTTGAGATCAAATATAGGCCAAATTTTCTATGTAAAATGGAATACAAAGAGGTCAGATCAAATCTTTGGGTTTTTTTCTAAACTTGGTAGAGAACAAATACTCCATATGCTGCATATGTTCACATGCCGCATGATATGCAATATCTATGGAGGTCACATCAATTTTAATCCTATCTGGCGTGGAATTTTCAGGACTAGTCCCAGTCTTGGGGGGGGGGGTTATTCCGGTCCCCTGAATATTTTTCTTATCCCTTGAGGTACATGTAGGGAGCTGAAACTTACCACACTATAACCTTGGGTCAAGCTCTACCACAAAATGTAAAACAAATCCAGGATGGCCGATTTGATGACGTCAATAATAGTCTGATGTAGAATAAAATAGATTTTGTCCCAAAAAGCAGGAATTTTGAAGAAAATGACGAAAATATAACTTTTGTGGTACCCCACATGGTCGCCATCTTGAATTTATCCATGCTGCTCTTCTCGGAGGATTATACAAATAAACTCAAAATGACCCCAATAGGATAACCTAAAAAGTCGCAGAAGGTCAGCTTTCATTTTTTGTCGTTCTGGAGATAGGGGAGGTATGGTTTGGTATGGGGGTCATAATGGCCCCTCAGGCCTGGTAGGTTTAAATCATATAAACCTTACACAATTTTTTCTGGAACATTTCAATCTGAAAGGTCTGATTCTAGATGTAATGTGTGAAGACCAAGCTACCGAACCGAATTTGGTGCTAATAATGTTATATGGAATAGGTCTTTGGATTATGGACGCGGATATTCTTTAATGGACAACGGCTGAATTATGAATGACGGACCAGACGCCTGTAATCCGTCTTTTGCGCTATTCGTAATGCCGGTTTCGGCCGCAAGGTGCCGCTAGCGCTCACGGTCTGATCTGTTCCGGTTGTCTGCTAAACATGTGCAGGAGGGAAGGCGGGTATTGTATTTCGCCTCGTTTCGTCAGATTTTCTCACTGATGGAGACGTCCTTGGTAGTTTACGTAAGTATAGTCATCAAGTCTAATTTTTACGCGTTTGTACAAGCATAATAAAAGCCGCTTTGTCAACAAATTGGGCAATCAAAGCTCGTCGTTTCAGTACGTTTGTAAGAGAGTACACTATTTCAACGATTTACCATCACACAGACACGCATATTATAAGTAGTGAACAAAGTGACAATAGTAGATTACATATTATGTATTTGGCATAAACGGAGGACACTCTTGTCACCAGGTGAATGTTCATATCATCAACGATATTGCACAGTCCTGAAATTAATTAACTGATCTGCGAAAGGAGACAACGTGATTGTCAGCATTCCCTGAGGCCTCACGCGGTAACGTCAGTGAAGTTAAGTTTTATACATGTAAGTTACGAGAAGCATCGTGATTGCGAGCATGACTGACGTAGCCGTATTTAAACCAATGCTATATAAACAATGGAGCATTTAATGATAGATTTGGAGGGAGAGGTGAATTAATAAGGTGAAGGTGGTCAGATAAAAAACATGCGTTGAGACTAACGGGGCGAAAGACTGAATGAATCTGGGCAGACAGAAGCCGAAAAAGTTAACTGACTTAAACAGAAGACTTGACTGGAATCTACCCACCAATGGAGAGTTAGTGGGCGTGCTCTGTATTCTTTCAAACCAAATTTAGTCATACTACTACATAAACATTTGCCATCACACAGATACGCATAGTACAAGAAGTGGATATTTTGTCCCCAAATGAATGTTCATGTCATCAACGAAATTGTGCAGTCTTGAAATTAATTAACTGAGCTGCGGAATGAGATAATTTTTGTTATCATTTTCCTATATAAATATATATTTCTCAGCTAGAGTATTATATGATTATAAAAATATATCTTTTCTGTATAGTCGTTTCCTTGTTTAAAAGGAAACGTGAAAACGATCTTCGGCGAATTCCGGGAGCCGAGCGGAACATTCTGCGACACGGCACACATGTAAATTTATAATATAATCAAGCAAATCAAGAAAGTATGTTGAGTATTTATTTTTTTTATTCTAGTATAGACCATTAATAAAATTTAAAGATGTTATGGTATGACTAGAAAAAATTAATGGCTATTTTAGAGAATATAGGCGTCCGAAAATTGTTGAAAAAAGGTAGAGATAAAACTGTTGTTAATGTGGTCAAAAATTCTAAATACAGTTAAAGAAACGGCCGTCATAGATTGTGGTCAAAACTGGTGTCTACATAATGTCAACCATGTTGGAGTGACTGACTTGTGGAAACAAATCGTACATACTGGTATCTGTTTCGATAAATAACGAAGGCGTAATGCTAATATCCGGCTTAATGTTGGGAAATGCATCAAATGATATATTTAATAGTATTAATAGTCATAACTGTAAACCTAATCAATCAATATGGTTAGGGTTGTTTTTATTTTCTGGTCCGATTCGAAAATCCAATATGGCCACCAGGCAGCCATCTTGGATTTCCCCTTTATCGTGATTTCTCGGGAAGTACTGCATGGATCTTTCTCAAATTTGGTACACAGGTTCCCCTTGGGGACTAGTTGTGCAAGATACCTTTTTTGGTCCGATTCGGAAATCCAATATGGCCACAAGGTGTCCATCTTGAATTTTCCCATGAAACCTTTTTATCGTGATTTCTCAGGAACTACTTTATGGATCTTTCTCAAATTTGGTACACAGGTTCCCCTTGCGATCCAGTTGTGCAAGATACCTTTTCCGGTCCGATTCGAAAATCCAATATGGCCACAAGACAGAGGTTCCCCTTGGGGTCTAGTTGAGCAAGATGCCTTTTCTGGTCCGATTTGGAAATCCAATATGGCCATAAGGCGGCCATCTTGGATTTCCCATAAAAATTTGTTATCGTGATTTCTCAGGAACTACTGCATGGATCTTTCTCAAATTTGGTACACAGGTTCCCCTTGGGATCCAGTTGTGCAAGATATCTTTTCATGTCCGATTCGAAAATCCAATATGGTCACCAGGCAGCCATCTTGGATTTCCCCGTGAAACATTGTTATCGTCATTTCTCAGGAAGTACTGCATGGATCTTTCTCAAATTTGGTACACAGGTTCCCCTTGGGGTCTAGTTGTGCAAGATACCTTTTCCGGTCCGATTCAGAAATCCAATATGGCCACCAGGCGGCCATCTTAGATTTCCCTATTAAAATTTTTTTCTCAGGAAGTACTTCATGGATCTTTCTCAAATTTGATACACAGGTTCCCCTTGCGATCCAGTTGTGCAAAATACCTTTTCCGGTCCGATTCGAAAATCCAATATGGCCACCAGGCAGCCATCTTGGATTTCCCCATGAAACCTCGTTATCGTGATTTCTTAGGAACTACTGCATGGATCTTTCTCAAATTTGGTACACAGGCTCCCCTTGGGGTCTAGTTGTGCAGGATGCCTTTTCTGGTCCGATTCGAAAATCCAATATGGCCACCAGGCAGCCATCTTGGATTTTCACATGAAACTTTGTTATCGTCATTTCTCTGGAAGTACTGCATGGATCTTTCTATAATTTGGTACACTGGATCCCCTTGGGGACTAGTTGTACAAGATACCTTTTTCGATCCGATTCAGAAATCCAATATGGCCATAAGGGGGCCATCTTGGATTTCCCCATGAAAACGTGTTATCGTGATTTCTCAGGAACCACTGCATTGATCTTTCACAAATTTGGTATACAGGTTCCCCTTGGGATCCAGTTGTGCAAGATACCTTTTCAGGTCCGATTCGAAAATCCAATATGGTCATCAGGCAGCCATCTTGGATTTCCCCATGAAACATTGTTATCGTGATTTCTCAAGAAGTACTGCATGGATGAAATGCCCCCCCTAATTATTTTTCTTACCCCTTGAGCTAGGAGGCTGAAACTGACTTAGGGGTCAAACTCTACCAGAAAATGTAAAAAAAATCCAAGATGGCCGCTTTGATGACGTCACAGTGACGTCATTTTCAAAAACGGCATTTTTGGTCCATTTTTCGGCCAGATTTTTCGAATTTTTTATTTATGCAATTTCTCCGCAAAAACAACATGATAAATTAGCAAATATTAATATGATGTGAAATAAAATAATTTTTGCCCACTTTTCATCGCAGGAAAACAAAATTTTTGAAGAAATATGACAAAAACATCACTTTTCTGGGACCCCACATGACCGCCATCTTGAATTTACCCATGATCCTCTCCTCGGGGGGTCATACAAATAGGCTCAAAATGACCCCAATACGATAAACTATAAAGTCACGGAGTTTCAACTCTCTATTATTTGTCGTTCCGGAGATAGCACAGAAAGTTTGGTAGGGGGGCCATTTTGGCCCCCCCCGAGGCCAGGTAGGGTTAAAAGAGATATCTCAAACTAGCCCAGTAAATAGAACAGAATTAGCATTCACTCCTAATTATAAAATCTTAAGTATGTTTCATAGCTGATGCCAAAGTGTCAGAGATTTGTCTTCGCTTCCAGTACCCAATGATGACACGTGCAACCAACAACTGACAGCCGATATCAAGTACAGTTTATAGAAATCTTGAAACTCCTCAAACTAGAAAGATAATATCTTGGTGTTTACCAGTGTCTCTTTTTCGTTCATTTTCGCTCAAATTCGAAATTCTGCAAACGAAATTACAAATCAATCATTTGTTTTTAGTAATAGTGGACAAAGAGATCCTCTTGTCACTAGCTTACAATTATCGGACAATGGTGGGCGCCAAGATCCTTCAGCATCTCTCGTTATTTTATCGAAGCGCTTGTAAGGAAAATAATAAAATGCGGAATAAAATTTCCGGGGAATTCGCCATGATTTAAAAGGAAATCTTTCTCATACTTTACATTTCTGAAACGGGCTTCAGGGTTAATAATCTTTAAGCAGAATGAAAATCGGATAGATGTTGGCAGAGTTTTGCTCGATTATATTCTTATATGTGTGCAATTTGCATTGAGCTAAAACGTGGCAGTAGCTGGAGCCGACCCCACTTGACGTCACTAGCCAATCCCGCGCGCAAATCAGCAGGAATTATGAAAAAGGTCTATACATGGGCGAATAAAGGCCACACTTGGGCGAATAGAAGCCAGGTCAATGATTGTCAATGCAATGATGTGTGTTTGCGGATTTTTGGTGTCACTGGGTAGTTGGCAAGGAGTCACTGAGGGCCAAATGGATAGATATAATTGTTCTTCAGATATGTGTACACATTATGGACAAATTATCTCGCAAGTTTCTCCAATAAAAAATCACCAAAGCTCAAATTTTAGCGTTTTCTCCAAATAAATGGAAAGCGTCTGGTCCGTCAATCACAATTCAGCCGTCGTCCATTAAAGAATATTCGTGTCTATAATCCAAAGATCTTTTCCTTATTTCATATAACAGCATTAGCACCAAATTCCAAAAGATAATCATACTATACATAAACATAGGCCAGTTTCCCGCAAGAGAGATGCTGTCGACCTCTAAGGTCGATCTCCAATTATTGGGCTCTGATGTGATGCATTATCTTCACATGAACGGTTTCATTGCTTTTCACGCGTTTTACTCCATTGTGCGGCATTTTATTAAATTTTGTCGAATAAAGGGGTGTTGGATTTTGGACAATTAGTCGATACAGAAATTTACACACTATAATGCAATACATTATATTATATCTGGCATGCGAAGGTCTTTTTTTCTGTCCTTTGAAGGATGTTCCTGAAGCAGAATTCATGTTCCTATGGAAGACGGTAGCGGCCACTCGCCTTATCGCATACTCGCCCTGTATTTTGCTGACCCACGAAGTCGAGAAGTCGAGAACGCGAGGCGAGAAGTCGAGAACGCGAGGCGAGAAGTCGAAAAGTCGAGGCGAGAAGTCGAAATTGCGAGGCGAGCAGTCGAGAACGCGAGGCGAGAAGTCGAGAAGTCGAGAAAGATGACTTCTCGCCTTCTCGTCTTTGCTTTGTGGCAAAAAGGCAAGAAGTCGAGAAGGCGAGCATGCCAGAATATGGACGGATTCTCGCGTTCGCGATTTCTCGCCCTTTTAAAAAAAGGCGAGAAGTCGAGAAGGCGAGCATGCGAGAATGGACGGATTCTCGCGTTCTCGACTTCTCGCCTTCTCGCCCTTTTCAGATTAGGAAAGAAGGCGAGAAGGCGAGACATTCTCGACTTCTCGCCTTCCGGTCTCTTCGATCATGCGTATAAGAGAGCGGAAGGCGAGAAGTCGAGAATGCTCTCGCCTTCTCGCCCTTTAATATCTTGTAAAAGTGGACACTCGATTAAAAAATGGTATTCATCACCAACCGTTGTCATAGTACATTTGGTACATAAACGTTCGGTTTGAGTGGCGTTTCTAAATCTACCAGTAACAAAAGGAAGGCTATGGTTGCCAGTCCTAAACCTACATAATGCTACAGCTTTACTGAAAGGCAATTTGAACATATAATCGTCCAGAAGCTTCTTTGGTGTAAACTGTTTGTACAATACATAAACTGAGCTCTCAGATAGTGTAGCTTCCCATTTCTGGGAATGTCGATCAATCAGTCTTTGCTTGACAGTATCATTCAGCCAATTCAAACTTCTAAGGTTTTGCTTTAGCCAAATGTAATTCAGACCACAGGATTCAAATATTGCTTTAACAATAACCATTTGGAAGAAAAGACATCTGAATTATTAAAATGAAACAGAGCCTCGTATATAGCGCTGGAGCACTTAGCTTGTGTGTCTAATAAGAGGGTACCCCAGAATTTAACCATACGCAGATTAATTTTAATACTAAGAGAGGATTGACCAAATTCGCCGAATATCTGTGCAATAGGCGTGCGAGTACCGAGTTTCATTATGAATTTGAGATACATAACTTGCAATTTTTCAATGATCTGGACATTTCTAAAACCTCAGACTTCACATCCATACAACAAAATGAGTATAACCATATGCTCAAAAAGATTTAATTGAACATAATTGCCAGACCTAGACATCTACTTCTCTTTATGATAGCAAACATAGCCTTTCGAGCTTGTTCAAACAGGTATTTCCGACATTGATGGAAGTTACCATTGTACAAGCAACAAAATGCCAAGATATTTGTAACTGTCAACAATTTCGAGCTGCTCGTATCAAGGTGGAATGAAAAGTTACTGTAGTTAGCTTTACGCTTGCTGAAGATAACTATCTTAGGTTTTTGACAGTTTATTTGCAAGTTCCATGTTTCAAGAAAACCTAACAAATTGCTCAGTGCGGATTGGAGGTCTTCCGCATTGACCCCTATTAACACTGTATCGTCTGCATACAAGAAAAGTAATAACCTGATGTAAGAAGTCCCCTTGTCGGACAACTCTGAAACTTTGGAAATATTTTGACTTCCCACCATCCTTGACAACACATGATTTAATGCTATGATACATATTAAAAATAACACGTACATGTGTATAATTTTCCCATCAATTCCACTTTTAAGAAGTTTCACCCAAAGCCCTGGACGCCGTACAGTATCGAAGGCTTTTTTATAGTCGATAAAAGCACAGAACAATTTCTTCCCTTGGCTAAGGCACAAATCTATAACAGACGTACTGTGGTTTTTGTTTTTTTTTTTTTTTTGCAGCGGTACTGAACAGGAAACTGATCATGCGTATAAGTGACCGGAAGGCGAGAAGTCGAGAATGTTCTCGCCTTCTCGCCTAATCTGAAATGGGCGAGAAGGCGAGAAGTCGAGAACGCGAGAATCCGTCCATTCTCGCATGCTCGCCTTCTCGAATTCTCGCCTTTTTTAAGAGGGCGAGAAGACAAGAAGTCGCGAACGCGAGAATCCGTCCATTCTCGCATGCTCGGCTTCTCGACTCCGCCCCCCCCCCCTCTTTTTTTAAAGAGCGAGAAGGCGAGAAGTCGCCAACACGAGAATCCGTCCATGCTCGCATGCTCGCCTTCTCGACTTCTCGACCTTATTTTTAAAGGGCGAGAAGGCGAGAAGTCGCGAACGCGAGAATCCGTCCATTCTCGCATGCTCGCCTTCTCGACTTCTCGCCTTTTTTGCCACAAAGCAAAGACGAGAAGGCAAGAAGTCGAGAAAGATCTCGACTTCTCGCCTCGACTTCTCGATTTCTCGCCTCACGTTCTCGACTTCTCGCCTCGCAATCTCGACTTTTCGCCTCGACTTCTCGACTTCTCGCCTCGCGTTCTCGACTTCTCGCCTCGCGTTCTCGACTTCTCGCCTCGCGTTCTCGACTTCTCGTGTCAGCAAAATACAGGGCGAGTATGCGAGAAGGCGAGTGGCCGCTACCGTCTTCCATATGTTCCAGTGATTTTTGATGATTTTTGTAAATGTTTTTTTTTGCTCATCAAAATCTATAGTTGATATGATGACCAGAATGTGGTGTCATTTATTCTGTACAACACAGTGACTTCGAGCTATACTGCGCCTTAATTTGGCGTTCGGTATTATGATAAAGAGGCTTATAGGAGTTACATTGTGGTTTCGGTTCAGCCACAAGGTGGGACCGAATTTGAGTATTTTATAAGATTTTCCCCAAGCAAATAGAAATAAATTCGGGGGTAGGCGCTCTGCTTACCCTAAACGCATACACGCAGTTGCTCTCATAATTTTGAGTACTCAATTTATAGGTTTAATTGATTTTCACTTGTTGTACTTCATTGAGAGACATTTTATCAAAATTAATGTGGTACGGTTTTAGTGCAAATTACCAATACAGAAACTTCGAAACGATACCAGCAACATGCTGTTATACTCCGGGTATATGGGGGCAGTTTTAGTGTCATTTACAAGTACCTGGTACTGTAACCTAGAGGTCTAAAAGAGAAAATGTAAACCATGCGAATTTAAGCTAACAGCAAAAACTGCTGATTTTTTAAATTGCTTCCTCGCGAAATTCAGCAGGAAATAATTCAGTTTCTTGATAGTTGATGTGTGACATTCGTGCATTCAGGTCAACATATTGAGGTATATTTCCACCTGTTTAGATAAACATGTTCAGCAGTATGATCAGAAAGCCTCCCTCAGGTATATTGAGGGTAGGGTCAGGCACTATAGTCTGTATGGGCATTTGGAGGCACTGATCAATGGGCACTATCTCAGAAAATCTTCAGCTTCTGAGATATTATAAAAGTGCTCAAAGTTCCCCATCGTATGAAAAGCTCACACGCGGAAATTCTTTAATGGATAATAGCTGAATAATGAATGACGGATTAGCCGCTTGTATATTTCCTATTTTCTATGCTTATCGGCAGTACTATTGTATGTGATGATGAGCCCGGCAACATAATACTGAACGACATTCATTTTCAACCAAACCTATGTTACATTTATTGCATACAGGCGTATTTTTAGGAATATCCAGGTATCATTGCCTTCTCAATATCCAAACCATGATAACCGCAACGGAAACAGGCTACCATTTTCAGGATCTTGCAACCTACATCAGCGAACAACACTACACAAAAAGGCGAATTTCACGGACTGGGAAAATGTATTGTTTGTCAGTGGGAGAGGCCACTATTTGCATATATTTACATAGATGCCCTCTAGTGTGGATGTTTGTATTTCATAGCGTATGGCCTGTACAGTGCAGCTTGGAGAGGCCAAGATGTCAAATACATTTACGGAGTATTTGTTATAAATATGCCATCCTATATTTCATATACCCAAAATAGCATGGTCACAGGGCAGGGTATTTTGATATCGACTTATATTCCGTACAGCATGAAATGTTAAGTAACCATTCATGGCAAGACTGCCTCGAATCTCAGTCAAATAATATTGTTTGACAACATTAAATATGTATGACAAAGCATTTGTGTCGATGAATATTTGTTTAAATTCAACCTAAAATTCACTAAAATGCAATGTCGCAGTTCCATCAACCGGCTGCCCCCAAGAGGAACGTCTCATACTTATCCATTATGATTTTCAACGTCATGAGAAGGTAATTCCTTTATATGGTAAATATTGAGACTTGACATCATAAAAAGGTCATTCTGATACATGGCAAAGATTAAGATCTGATCTTATTTCATCCAGAATGTTATTGGGCTTGTTATTGCACCGCCTGGTAAATATATGCATATTTCGCAGACAGCAAATATTCAGTCTAACCATTTCATTGATGGTTACACGGGTATGCCATTCCGTGTTATATGTTCAGCAAATATATCCAGTTTGGTGTATATTGCAAATATATGCCAATAACTGTGCTGTAATTATATTGGAAATATTTTCATTCACCAACATTTTAAACTCCTTTAAATGTTGTCAATAGTAATATTTCATTTTGTAAAATAATGCAGATTTGAAAATGTGCTATGGCTTTGTTGTGCACTGGATGTAGGGTACATACTATTATTTTTGATCAAACAACATGCTCTCCTGGATAATGTGAGTGTGTATAATACGCGATATAACACGACCAGTGCGAGGGAAAATGTGTGGGGTTTCATTGCTTATTTCATACAATACCAACTACAATGAATTGGTTAGAAAGATCCACTCCTTGGCGGTTTCCACTTCGTCGTTTCAGGAGTTAGGAGTCACCCTGCAGCATACGGTGGAAACGAGGAATCCATGTGATAGGTGCACTGATTGTAATTATTCCCTATACAATGTGCAAAATAACACAATGCAACGTTATAAAATTTACAGAAAAAACAAGAAGCAGAAATATTTATCAAATACCCTGTCTCAAATTAATCACAAATGCGGCCTTAATCCGTGTATCCAACCCTCTGGGTATACTCTGGCAAAGAAATTGAATACACGTGTTTCACAGCTGTCTCCTTGCTGAAATTTACACATATTTCTCTTTTTGGGACCCAAATGAAACATGAACCCACATGAGCATGGATATGTAATGTCACTGATTCCGTGCGCTGAACCACGTGTCCATGATAGATCCCGTTCGATTATTTCGGAAAGAAACATCCCACAGCATGCCGTTTTCTCACTCCAAGCGCGAGTATTTTTTCTTGGCTGTACTTTTTCAACAAGCTAAGTTAGTGAACTGATTCTAGCTCTACACTGTATGCAATGTTATGACATATGCAGCACATTCGTACTATTGTCTTGGCGAAATCATATGTTCGTTTTGATTGGTTGACAACTACGTTAGCCTGATGAACATAATATGACTAGGTCGGGCCTGCATACAATCGACGATTTTTACAAAAAATTTCTTGTATCTGAAAGATAAACGGGAATATATTATTTGTCTATCGGATAAGCTGAGATAAAAGGCCCCTTATCGGCATGGTGAAACAAGTTATGCAAGGTGCATGATGGCCAAAACAAATACATCCGAATGGGCGAAGTCCCCAATAATCAACCATGCCCTGATATCTATATCTTCATATCAACAATGACCAAATGGGACAACAGAATGCAGTAGCTCTACAACAGTCTAGACAGTAATATTCCTGAAATATTCCGATAAGAGAATTTCGGGTGTATTACACGCGAAATACAGCATAGAGATACATTGAAATATTATGGTCAATTATTTAAACCGACCAGGCAGACTGCAAGTGATTGAAAGGACACCTTTCCCAATAGCCTAAAAAAGAAACTGATCTTCCTTAACCCTATTTGGCCTGGGTGATTTGGTGTATCGCAACCTTGGGGGGGACGGAAAAGTGCCCGCCAAAATGTAAAAAATCCAAGATGGTCACAATGATGACGTCACAGTGAGGTCATTTTCAGAAAAGGTGGGGTTTTTTGCCGATTTCTTTGGTCAGAATTTTCGATTTTTTTATTTAAAAGTTTTCTTCCCAAAATCTGCTTGATAAATTAGTAAATGATAATCTGATATGAAATAAAATATGTTTAACCCACTTTTCCATGCAGAAAAGCACAAATAGTGAAGGAATCTGACGAAAACATCACTTTTCTGGTACCCCATATGGCCGCCATTTTAAATTTAGGTTTAACCTAGCCAAAGCAGTAACGTCCTCGAGGAAGATGTCCTATATTGAATAATGATAGAGTGTACAGACTAACTGAAGAGAAAAACAAATATATGGTATCCCAGTCTGTGATCGTTTGGAATTTGAACTTTATTTTCTTATAAGATCTTTATGTATCAGTTTCTTGTGAATCTTACAGACAGTCAAACCTCTTCTACCATTTCTTAATTTACATAGAGGTGACTATATCGATATACTTTTCAAGTTTTGTGGCATTCCGAATTAGTTATGTAGTTTATATAAGAAGTACCATATATAATTGCAGTTACACTATAGTGGGGTATGACATCGCTTCAGAGAAAATAATCAATAATGCTTAGTAGCATAGGTATATGCTGATAATGGGCACAACGTCGAATATTTATAAAACATGTTCAAAAGAATACGCGTTAGGCATTTTGGAAGTATGCTTTTTATCTGCTTTTCTGTTTCGTTAAAACCAAGGATTTACCACAAGGATTTACCAAATGCACAGTTGTATAAAAAGCGTAAATCTATCGAAGATTTTGTAGAGAAGGGAACATGGAAGTGGAATTCAAGCAGAGGTCAGTTCCGGTTCTATGTCACTTACGGTCACGTTACTGGCGGGTGGATGCATAAATAGGATTTCAGAAAAAAATGTATCCGGAAAACGGACTTTATTGCGCCAAAAAGCCGGCAAGGCAGACTTTACACCCATGAATGTAGCAATAGGGTAGGTGTGGGGGATATCGGGCTTACGATGTAGCCTATGACCGGAAGAGACTCGGAGTCGTGGTGTGGAAATAACTGGCGAAGACGCAGAAGCTAAGGACGCTTGCATGCGCAGTCTATGAGTAGTATAGAAAGGGCACTGTTCGAGGGCGTATTCTTCCGCTCCATAGGTCGTACAGGTTCCGAATGGGGCGCGCAGGTTGTCTTGAAGCGCTCGGAAACGCTGCGCAGTGGGTGTATACCCTGTACATTGACAAGAAGGGTGGGCATGGTTCTACGCTTGACGAGCTGATCGAATACGGAAACCAGTAGGCCTAGGTCTGGAATGTCGCTGCTGGAGTCTGACGTGTAGGCTACTCATGCGCACTCGAGAAGTAAAGGAAACAGAACAATTTTGGGTGCGGAGAGGGGATCCGGTTACACTACCCCATACGGGCGGAATGTCATATCGAAGCTCTTGGTGTGACTCGTACAACCCTCCTATACAATCCCCATTTCCTCATCAACATTCCGTTCTTCACAAATTCTTGAAGATTTACGTCTTGTACACGGTTTTACAATGTACCCTTACAATGCCCACGTAGCCTGGGTGTTAGGGTAGAAAATTATATATAAAGATCAAATGTAACGTCTAACACCAATATATTTCTTATTTCAATATATCTGCACTAAACGAAATATATTATACATATATAACCCCCCCCCCCCCTCAAGGACAAGCTACTCACTAGAAGTATTCAGATTCATCAATTTACAAAATCGTGTGAGGCACTTTAAGTAAATATCATTGAATACAGCCCTGCTATCTTATTGGTTGCATATACTTTCTTTAATATGTGTACATTCCACTTTAATTCATCAATAAAAACTTTGAAATACGGACCCTTCTCTGTTACATGACATCTGTAGATGAAAAACTTTGCATGCATAATGAAGTGGTTAACCAATGACTGAAATCGCTCTTTTTTATAATATCCATATAAAATTTCGTTGTCAGCTATGTCAATATTTGTGTGACTATACAAATAATTCCTAGCATCAGTCCAAAACATAGCATTCTGTGGACATTCAATGAAATAATGATTGATAGTATCTTCTAAACCGCATGTGTTGCACGCTGGATATTCTTTTACCTTGAGTCGCCTACAAAGGTACTGGTTGCAAGGAATTATTTTATGTAAAACTTTATATTGTAGTTGTTTAACTTTATTCTCTATAGTGCGGAAGAGACCAGATTTTCTCATGAGACACGTCATCCTGAGCTTTGGACCATTTACCATAATCAAAATTCACCTTATCTTTACCTTTTAACATGTTATAGAAATACTTGCAAGTCAAACGTGTGTCGGCCAACTCCATCCCACCAACCGATGGATTGTCGTGTAAAGGTTTATCGGCAATGTTTTTGTTAAATAGATTGGATCCAACAAAACTATTAACAGCAGAGATGATACTATAGTAGTCCTTTGTTTGGGAGATGAAAATGTACTTTTCCTGTAATTCTGGCAATGATAGCAACTTCCCATTTTCATCGTAAAGATCTTTTACAAAATTAATACCAGCTGGATGCCATACGATGTTGTACATTGATTTGCTGCCAAATAAAATATTTCTGTTATTCCATATAAGTTCATTGTACGGGTCTGTATCGTCACCTGCGTCTTTTATCTTTGACCAATTGGCAAGAATTTCCATATAAAAGTCTGGTAACCTATCACTTAATTTTGAGATATCATAGTTACAATTCAGTAAATATGTTAGGCCACCTAATTTTCTAAATATTTCGTTTATGGTTAATTTCCAACACGAAGGCCTATCAGCAAAATATCTATTTAACCACACCAATTTCATTGCCTTGTTGTGCGTGTCGAAGTCTCTGGCTTTTATTCCACCGTTTTCAACACTGCAGCACAGAAGACTTCTTGTGTAAGCCTCGACAAACCTTCACCTTTTGTCAGAAGTGATCTTCCATATAAAGTAATATCTCTGGACGACCAGATCTGAAAGCGTTTACGGACTTTCCCCAACGTGCTATCTAAATTTTCTTTTAGTGCTGAATTTTTATCATGGCTAACTAAAATACCCAGTATTTTCAAATCATTATTGACTGTAAGCTGTGGTACATTTATGTGTTTGAACTTCTTTTTGGAGAAAGGAAATAATTTACTTTTGCATATATTTAAACAGAGCCCTGAAAATTTCCCCAAAAATTCATATTTGGATATAACATTTCTGACAGAGGAGATGTCCTTTAATGTTAAATTTGAATCATCTGCATAAAAAACTCCCATGACTTCTTCTTTGTCAACATATATACCTTTGATAGTTTTGTCTTTACGAATTTCGTTGTTAATCAATTCTATACACAAAATCAATATGTATGGTGAAAATGGACACCCTTGTCTCGTTCCTCGATGCAGATCGAACCACTTGCACGATTTGTTCTTATTAATAACACAGCTTTTTGCTCCATTGTATAACGTGTGAACATATTTCCGAAAAACTGGACCAAAATTGAACTTTTCTAATACGTAAGACATATATGACCATTCAACTGAGTCAAACGCTTTTTCGATGTCTAGGGATAGTAACCAATTATTCGAGAAATGATCTTGTTCTAAAATATCCAGTAAAAAACGAATATTTTCTCCTATATACCGACCTTTAACGAAACCGGTTTGAGAATGGTGAATAAGGGTATTCAATAGGGGTTTAGTTCTGTTAGCTAATACTTTAGAAATGATTTTGTAATCCACGTTCAAAAGCGATATCGGCCGCCAGTTTTTTAAATATTTCAAATCTCTTCCGGGTTTTTCAATGAGGGAGATTATCCCTCTTCTCTGGGATACACTAAGTGTTTCCGATTGTAATGATTCCTGAGCGGACGAAATGAACATTATCTTTATTTTATTCCAAAATTTTCTGAAAAACTCCACACTTAACCCGTCACAACCTGGCGATTTGTTTAGCTGCATACCAAATAAAGCTTCTTGAAATTCAAGTTCTGTGATAGGAGATTCTAAGTTGTCACGATCTTCTTCGGGAAGCGTTGGTACTGAATTTGGGAAGGCTGTATGAAAATCTTCTACGCGACCAGGAGAGTTCTGCAATTTTGACTGGTATAATTTTGAATAATATGATTCCAATTCATTTAGAATATCTGCTTCTTCTGTTATTTCAAGCCCATCTGTTTTTATCAATTGAGTGATATGATTCTTTGTGTTTTTTGTTTTTTTCTAAGTTATAGAAATATCTGGAGCTTTTCTCTCCCTTTTCAAGCCATCTACATTTTGAGCGGATAAAGGAGCCCTTGGCCTTTTTCTCATAAATTTGTTCAAGTTCTGTTTTTGTTTGGGCATATTCTATATCAAGTTGGCGGTTGTCGGGTTCATCTATTAAACGACTGTCTATTATGGAGAGAGATTTAATTAGCTCATTTTCGTGCTTTAATGCATTTTTCAAATTCCTTTTTGAAGTGTCTATACTCAATTCCATAACTTTGAACTTTAACCAATCCCACCTCAAACAGGGATTTCAATTTTCGCACTCTTGTTTAATGTCGTCACAAAGCTTTTCTATAGATTGTATATATTCTTCGTCTTGTAACAATGCATTATTAAATTTCCAAAAATTAGGTTTAAATTTTTTATATTGAGATTCAAGTCGGATATTTATTATTTTATGATCTGATCGTAAGCCTGGAATTATTTCGGATTCTGACAAAACATTCGTCAAGTTTTTAGAAATCAACCACATGTCTATTCTTGATTGGGTGTCATTGTTTCTTTTCCATGTAAATGCCTTTTTTGAGGGTGCTTGTGGCGCCAAGAGTCAACCAGGTTTAAGTCCTTCATAATGTCATGTAATTTTGGGCAAGTTTGAACGCTTGCAAGAGTGTTTATTATGTCCACAGGACTCTTTCTGTCTAAAATCGGATTTATGACAGTGTTAAAATCACCGCCTATGAGTAAATTTTGACAGTTGAAATTTGCGAATAAGTTCGTATAGAGGTTATCAAAGAAAGTTCGACGATCAGCAGTTGAGTTCGGAGCATAAATGTTCACAACAGTGAAATGTTCTTGGTTTTTTTCTATTTCCGCTATTATATATCTGCCCTCTGGGTCTGTAGATATTTTATTCAATCTTATATTTTTATCTTGGACAATCACTGCAACGCCTTTGCTTCTACTACAGCCGTGAGAAAATTCTATTTTACTGCCCCATTCATTAGACCAAAACTTTTCATCCGTTTTGACACTGTGTGTTTCCTGTAAAAAACATATATCTGATTTGATTTTTTTCAAATAAAGGAATACCTGGCGGCGCTTGTCCTTGTCCCTTAACCCCCTAACACTAAACGAAGTAAATTTCATGAAATATTAAACTATTACTAAAATAAAATAAAAAGATATTGAAGTAAAAATACTAGGCCCATAAATGGCTATCCTATAGTCGGACCAAAGCGGTTTTTCTCTTCAAGTAAGATGGCTTCCTCAAAAGAAAAGTGCCAAATTATTCACAACGATTCAATCTGTATTTCAAACGAACAATTTGACCACACCGTCGTGTGATTCGAAAATGAAATCTCAATATTAACAAATGCGAACAGTAAACTAATATATTTACATTAGGAGCCCACTGAGCTGAATTTGACAACAACCAGACCAACATAAAAACCGTTCAATCATTCACACAAAACAGCACAACAAATTTCTCAAAAATAACATCGCCTTTTTGGTTGTCAATTTCGACTGAATGGGCGGGGCTAGTAAAATATACTTGTGAGATTGTCCCATTGCCAATTTCAGTGGGCGGGGCAAGATATAACAGTGGAGTCCAAACATTCATCAAACTCAGCTCGTGATTGGGCGGAGCAACATAACAGTTATGTCCAAACATTCATCAAACTACGTTCGTGAAATTAACAGAGCTTTCAATCACCCCCCAATACATGATAGGAATTCACTCCGTAAACACAAACCATTCATTGGACGCGACATTATACCGTTTGCAATTTATCCATCCCCTTGCAACATGTTGATACAATAAAATAATTCTTTGGGGTTAGCCAGTTTGCATGGTGCATCGCGGTACAAAATACTGATCAAGGTTTTGAATTTCTGTTTAAATGAAATATTTTGCAAATATAACATTTCAAGTTAATACAGAGTAAATAGGCGGGGTTAATAAACTACTGCTTGCATGTAAGCTTTGCCCGTTCTCGCGGTGTCAATGTCAGAGCATTATAACATTTGATTTAACTCAGTCATCAAACACAGCCTGTAGAATTTCCAGAACTGTCAATCACCCCCCCCCCCCCCCACAATACATCAAATACATTTGATTGAAAATTCAATCTGTTAACCTTCCAATACAAGTCATTGACTTGGACGCGATGACATTACAATTTATCCATCCCCTTGCAATATTTTGATAAAATGAAATAATACTTTGGGGTTAGCCAGTTTGCGTGATACAACCCGGTACAAAATACTGATCAACATTCTCTAAAATCGCAAAGAGACAATCAGAAATAAATCTTACAAAAAAGAACTGTAAAAGCTTTATGGTACTAAACAATGGAACTGTTTTGCGTTTGTCATGCACTAAATACCCAAGAGTTGCGTCATAATAAATGAAGTTCATTAACTGGGAGAAAGGCAATCGTTCGTCCGTGTAATTTCTTCACAGATTAAAACTTGTATAGTTTCAGCTGATAATTAACATTTTAAACTAATATTAGGCACACATTTTGAACCTTTCTGTTCATTTTGTATTGACCCGTCGTGTATTTCTGTTTGAATTAAATATTTTTCAAATATATCATTCCAAGTCGTCAATCGCGAATAAATGGGCGGGGCAAGAAATCTACAGCTTCCCATTTGCAGTTGTCTCGTCAATTTGTCAATGGGCGGGCCAAAAGATATGCTTTTTGGTCACGTGTACGCTACGACAACCTTTCTCCCGTTGTAAATTTCAGTGGGCGGGGTTTCTAAAGAATGTATTAACATACCGGTACGGCACTTACGAAATCATAATTTTATCAATTTCAATGAGCGGGAATTATCATAAAAGATACTCTTCTCAGAATAATACAATGTATTCCAATATTTGAAATTATGTAACGGCAAGAAACAAAGTTCGGCTGACTGCTGTCATCTAGTACAGTTATAGTTCTCGCGACCCAATGCCGTTTCATATAATTCTGTTATACCGGTAATAAATTTCTAAGCAAATTATTACGGTAATAATTCGTGTAACCCTGTTCATAATTTGAGTAATTGTTCCGCCGATGAGAAATATTCTGTTGTCAATAGTTCACCAGCAGCATTCACAGTTTCCGACATTTAGTCAATGTTATATTTTGCTGAACTAAAGTAATCTCTGTTGCGATCGAAGAGTTGGGCTGAATTCAAGTATGTCAGATGTTCTGATTTTAACTTCGCATTGCATGATTGAAAAGTTTATTGAACTACTCACCGAAAATGTTCAACAGTAAATCTCAGCTGCCACAGTATTGCCGTCAAAGTAGAGTACCACACTCTTGGCAATAAATTCCAACGAAATATTTTTAAAAAAAATCCAAATTCCAAATGCAAACATTCAGCAAAGTAAACTTCCGAAACTCCGAAAGAAGAAAGGAGAAAAGCGTATCCACAGTGACAAATTAATTATTTCCAATAAGCGTGTAGGAAAATCAGCGCTTGGGGGGACTCCTTCGGTCGTTGTGGGGCGACTCCTCTCCCTGGGACCGGTCTCGTTGGCTTCGCCCTGAAGGCATCCTCCCTCTCCCTGTCGAAGACGGGGGAACGAACAGTTTGTTATCGATGTAGAGCCTTCCATCAGTGAATCTAACCTTCTTTCCCATTTCGTATGCGTTTTGCATCACCGGTTTTAGGGCTTGTTTCTGCTTAAAATCAGCATCTGTAAGGTCATCTGCAAATCTCGGGCCTTCATTTCCCAGAACCTTGCGCCAAGTTGTAAGAACCATCATCTTTTGTTTGTAGCTATTTAGCTTCAGAATAATTGGACGAATATGTCCAGTCTTTGGTGGGCCCAGTCTGTGAGCTCTCTCAACGCGGTTAGCTTCGATTTTGAGATGTTCTGCTAATAACCCTTCCACAGCTCCGATTACGTCTTGTGATGTTTCGTTTTGTTTTTCTGAAATGCCGAAAAGACGCAAGTTAATTTGTTTATGGCCGCCGCATGACTCTCGTGTTCCATCGTGTTCTCCCTCAGAAGACGAACTGTCCGGGAAAGTTCGTCGTATTTCTTTTGTAGCGTTGATAGTTCCTCGTTTAGCCACTCTGCGTTTTTTTGTAGCTCCGTCACTTCTTGTTTCAATTCTTTCGTTGTTGATTCAATGTCCAATATTTTCCCCTTGATTTCCTTATTTCCTTTGACAATTTCTCCAAGTGTTTTGACCACAAATGACTTGAAATCTGAGTCATCTAAATCCAGCGTATCTTCTTCAATTGTCGCGTATTTGTTTTCCTCTGTTACATTAATCGTCTTTTTGCCTCTTAAGTTGTCTTTACGTGACCCCATGACATCAAATAAAAAATGTACTAAAGTATTACGCCACTTGTTAATACATTTTCCTGGTTTGACATGACCCGCTTGACCCGGCTATAGCACAGCTCAAAACACGTCCATCCTCTCCGACGTCAGAGCGCAAGTCTCCCTTCGTGCAGGTCCTTTGTCAGCGTCGCTAGACTAACTTTTCTTCCTATTCTTCAACGTGAGTGTAATAATGATATACGACAAAATATGCTTTAGGCTAAATTCTTCGAACGGTAAATCGTGCATGTTTTGTTAAATTTATTCCTGTTATCAAAGAACAAAGACCTGATTCCCGTTGCAGCATAAGAAGAAACAAAAATCGACTTTATACCTGTACTCCGAAATATCTTTCAGCTTTCAGCTAACAGTACATCCAAGTCATTGGATTTTCAAACACACATACACAACTTTACTTAGTCCTTAATCTCTTAAACAGCCTCAAATTAGTCAGACGTGAGTAAGAGAGATGAACAACAACAACGACATCAATTATATTGCCACGGATATTAAAACGAGGATTCAGCTCGTGGCAAAGATCAGAGGAATTTTACACTTGCTCTCGCGCAATCTCTCTCTCGGGGCTGACCGACGAGATTTCCTTTGGATTTCTCTTCGCTAATATTTGGAACGATTCACCTAATTCCACAGACGTTATCCCTGGAAAAAAAAGTACACCGGTATAGAAGTGCAGTATCCTTCAACTAGACGCACGTTTTATTCAAATTTACCTATTGAGTTAGCCTTGTGTGAGAGATTTTGAACGCCTATGATGGAAACCGTAAAAGATGTCTGCCATTTGGGGGTTACTTAGAAAAAAGTACACCTGTATAGAAGTGCAGTATCCTTCAACTAGACGCACGTTTTATTCAAATTTACCTATTGAGTTAGCCTTGTGTGAGAGGTTTTGAACGCCTATGATGGAAACCGTAAAAGATGTCTGCCATTTGGGGGTTACTTAGAAAAAAGTACACCTGTATAGAAGTGCAGTATCCTTCAACTGGACGCACGTTTTATTCCAATTTACCTATTGAGTTAGCCTTGTGTGAGAGGTTTTGAACGCCTATGATGGAAACCGTAAAAGATGTCTGCCATTTGGGGGTTACTTAGATGCTTACTTATCTTTTTATCTAACGACGATCTTATCCACATATTTTGGTGTTTTGTAAGCATGTCACAGGTTGTTGATGTTTTGTATCTTTTATTTAGTAATACGATGAGACAATTCGTTAAAATCGCAAAATACATCTCGCACTTCATCAATAAAATTGGACAATTTAATTACGTTTTGTTGTTCACACTCCTCCTTTGGCTGATACGCTTTTAGTATAAAAAATCCCCAGTATTTGTCTAATGTGTGATGTTCATTTACTGGTAAATTACGAAGCCAGTCAAGAACCAAGATAAACTTTATCCCGTATAAGATATATGGGGGGATATATATACCGCTATTTGAGATCAATTTTGTGAAGATAATCCAAGGTAAGTATAACTTGAACATTGCATTTTGAATTTACTCATGATCTTCTGCTTTTTCAAGGGATAATACCGTCAAGTTCATCTGGCCGCTGCTGCAGAACCGTGTTGGGTCCACGTACTACATTTTGAAAAACATTTATTCATCTAGGTGAAGGTCAGACGCATATGGAAAATGAGTCGCTTCGGCCCAAATTTCACGGAGTTATGCCCCTTTTCGGATGTGATAATATCTGATTTTGTAATTTCAAATGGTATATGATCTATAACTAGATGAATTAGTTTCCAAAATTTTGTCACTCTATATACCTAACCCGGTTCTGCAGATATTGCGCTAATAATTGACGGACATACATGAGGACGGCAATACACCTAGGCCATAATTGTCTGAGAGGTAAAATATTGATAACTGAAACTTTATGTGGCCAAACTCAGTTTAAATACGGATTAAGATTATATTTAAGCTGTTATCATATCAATACGTTTACCTGTTACTCTGATGTACACGCAAAGGGTTATGGCAGGCATATATGTTGATGATTACAGTGCAGAATGTATATACTCTTGTTGCTTAAACCATCTATGTGTTTGAATAACAAAGCACCAAGACTTTGCACAAATTAGCATTCATGCACGTTACCTTGCAAAGGGTTGCTTAATCATAAATTCATTCAAATTCTCCGTCTTTGTTTATACCTCAATGTTCATACCATGGTATAGGATCCACGTTTTGAATATACATAATCGGAATTTTATTTCTCTACACATAAACAGTATTCATTTCAAATAAAAGGAATGCCGATCATCTGAAGCGGAATACAGTCCTAAGCTAAGGCAGATGTGCAGTACTTAGTTCAATATAAAAATCCTATAAAACAATACTTATTTTGAATAAGTTAAACCAATTTATATAAACCAGCAGGTTTAGAAAGCTATATATTAATATTTTGACTGATATTACGGAATGCATGTCTAAGGCGAGCTATCACTTGAGGAGAGTGAAATATAGTTCTTTGTATACTACCATGGGTTGCCGACTCACTCTGATACTGTAGTTAGTTATTGTCATGGTGAAACTTTCGTGGTAATGCACAGAAACTAGTGCTGAATCATGGACCATTCCCGTGAGGCTCTCGTACCCGCGCCCTCAAAATGTGGTTCTTGTGTCATCGCAACATGACGCGTGCTGTGATTACGGCATCAGTGAATAACATAAGGGCTATTTCTCAGGTGTGGTTGTCGCGCTGTGGGAATGGGCCTAAAGGCACCTGAATTGAACTTCATAACTCGACGCCCGACGCTAAGCGCGACCTCGCGTTTCAAAAACACGTCGGGTGTTAAAAAACGCAACGTCGCCTTTCAAAACACGTCGGCTTTCCATCCTATCTCTAAACATTGTAAAACTTGACGCACGGCGCAAAAAGCGACGAGATTTGAAACGCGAAGTCGCTTTTCGCGTCGCTTTTTTGAAAGTCGACGCGCGACGCACGTTTGACCCAAATAGAACACCATAGTGGTGAGATGAAAAAAAACAACAACGTAAATCCTGATTTATTATTTTAGCCTATTATGCAGATTTGCAAAACTGTAGAAAAGCAACATGTATGTAGGTGACAGATCAACAAGCTTTGGGCACCTGTAGCTGTAAGTGAACGAGTTTAATGAACACAACGGAACTGATTCTCCGAGAATCACGCCTTGATACTGCGTCCGATAATTGTTATAGTTCTATATGCCTTTGTTCAAAGTATACCATCAAATTCGAAATACGTTGAACAGTTGTTTTCATTTCATTTTTTTTAATTTTGAATATTTTCGACACGGTATGAGCAATAGTTATGTATATTACGTGAGTGAATCCCTCGGGACATACGCTTTCATAAAATGTATACATTATTTTTGTTATGTTGAATATTTATTGTTACAGACGACCATTTATCGAGCCTATTTATCTGCCTCAGGGGGGTCACGTATCCTTATAAGACTGATAAATGCAGCAGATAAGAACATGCATAATACATTTATACTCCATACATTTGTTTACACCAGTCCCGAGGACAGATTTACAGACCAGAGTTACATAGCGATTAGATGCGTCATACAATGTCTACCGTAAATAGAGATTAATTGTACGAAATATTCACGAATGAACTTTGAATCCGACAAGCTATATATATTTAGTAAGATGTGCCTAACTGTAACTTTATAATATCTCAGAACCACACTTGAAACAACATTTCCTTACATTATCAATAAGGATATTATCACATAATTGGCCATATGTTAAAAACCGCACATGATAAGAAGAACCCGTCTACTTAAAGGAATAGAAAACCCTTGAAAAAAGTATGTTGTAAATGAAAGAATAGTTTCATCACTGTTCACAAGTATTTTTTATTTATTTTTCCGATTTTTTTTAAACTGAATAAAACTCATTTGATATATGTGTTTGTATGGTGGTCTGTTATGACCATCCATTTTCCTGTCCTCTCAATTATTGCAGATACCCACAAAACACTCACCGTTATTCTGGTTCAACAGGGAAGTAGACATCGATAGGGAAGTATTTTGAAGTTTGAACGTGGAACATTATTGCTTATTTAATGGTTAAACAACCATGTACGTAGATTACATAATTGGGCCTAGATTATGCAACTGGGCCCGAAATATTTGTTTGCCATTTCACCAACATTTGTCTGTACGCAACTTCTTTATGAAGCCCATGGTGTGCAAGAAGGTCTTCAACTACAACCTGCCCACAGGTACATATCGAAAAATGTCGAATATATACTTGAGAGCTCCCCGTTACTTTATTAGTAAATGGGCAAAAATGGTTCCTCTCAGACACGCAGATTTGTTATTATGTCGATGTCTAGTCCATATTACAGTGTGTATAGCAGTACATTTGACTAAATAAAAATCATAACATCGAGAAGTATCAAAACAGAATAATGAGCAGTTGAAAAAAAATCGAAAAAATGAACAAAAAATACTTTTGGACAGTGATGGAACTATTCTTTCATTTACAACATACTTTTGCACTAATGAACGTTGATTATGCAGCACACTTTGCTTTTATTGGTTTCAAAAACAAATGGAAGATAAATAAAATAATGTTACATTATTGACATGCCCATCTAGGAAGTTTCCAACACAGGTAGCATCGAATACCTAAATAATATATTTGTAGACTACACATGTAATATGACTAAAATAATGGGTTTAATTTCTACCAATTTGGAGTGGTCACCAATCGCATATATTTACTGAACTTACACGTGCAATTCTATTTCACATCAATGTCGAATTGTCGCGGATAAAATGATTTAATTTTTATAATTTCCAGTTGTATATATCACGTTATCAAATATTATACACATATATTTGCTATGTTGTGAAATGTTAGGTAATAAAATCAATATGTTTGACTGAATTAGACAGTGTAGTGTATCTTTGCTCATATATTAATTATATGAGTCAGCGTTTCATATAGAAGATAATATATATTGAATAGTATCGTTACATTTAATTTCATGTGAAGTGTATATATCCAATTATGAAATATAACCGAAATATTTGTCCAGTTTCGTACCGTATATCAAAAGTTCTCAAATGAATGGTTTCAATTTGCAACTGATGCCCCAGTGTGGTGTATATAGTGGAATATAATATAATTATTTGATTAGATGTGTAGTACATACTTCACGCTGTATCATAAGGGCCTGTCCAAGCTGCACCATCTAATGCCCACATATGCTGAATATAACAGCAAATGTACTGGGCATGTGAGTGAAATATATGGGAAATGATGCACGTTTACAAGCGATGGCAAATGATAAAGCAACGACGTTCGTTTACAGTAGGGAATACAATATCATCCTTGTATCCCTGTGTGTACTTGTCCTTTGAATACATGCCCCTCATATCCATCTTTCCAATGAAACATCATACGTTTACACGGGTCATGCTGTGTGTGTTAGAAATATGCAAATAATATCAACACATATTAAGATTCACAGGTCTTCAATCCTTTGCAAATATAATAATTATATTCACCTTACATTCTCGAGTGATGCTAAATACTATCAAATCAAGGTTTTCGTGTAGTGCAAATTATGTATTTTGCCTGTGTGTAAATCGATAACGAATTCAACATACATATCGAGTCTATTCATATTCGATAACCAATTCTGAATAAAGCTCTCTTCAAATGGTTCGCTTCATACTGGAATAGGTAGATACTGGACAATAGTCATTGACAAGGATATAGCCATAGCAAGCGTCAGATCCGGCATTCAATATTCACCCGTCGTCCAGAAAAGAATTTCCACGTCAATAATCGAAAGACCTGTTTCGTATGGCAGCACCAAATCCAAATGTGTATAAAATAAAAATAATAAAAACACAGGATGGTTTCCAACAAGAGAGAAGCGGTCGACAGTTTAACCCTACCTAGGCCTGGGGGGGGGGGGGGGGGGGGCGGAAAGTGTCCCCCTACTGAACTTTTCTCTGCTGCTCCGAAAGGACAAAACCGAGGAGGCTGAAACTTGGTGACTTTAAAGCTTATCTTATTGGAGTCATTTTGAGCTTATTTTCATATACCCCCGGGCAGAGGATCATGGGTAAATTCAAAACGGCGGGCATGTGGTATCCGCGAAAGTCGTTTTTCCAATCTTTTCGCTCCATTTCGTCACATTTTCCTTGTCTAAAAGGCCTTGAAAGTACTTCATTTATGCAAAATTAATTATTCTATATTTTATTTGATTTTTTTCGAGAGAAAAATCGGAAAAATGAAAATTTCGAAAAATCGACCCCAAAAAGGCTGAAAAATGGCTTCCGAAAAGATGACGTCACTGTGACGTCATAATGGCGGCAATCTTGGATTTTTTTACATTTCCCGGTAGAGCTTGAACCCAAGATGCTGTGTGGCAAATTTCAGCGCTCTAGCCTTAGTGGTAGAGAAAATATATAGGGGGGCACTTTCCGCCTCCCCCCCCAGGCTGCGATACACCCCAAATCGCCCAGGCCAGAGAGGGTTAAAATGATGTTAGCAAGATATGATGATGTTCTATACATAAAATCCTAATCATTAACCATTATTCTCTATCCAAACGATCCCAGGTGTTCCCGTGCTGTTGGAGTAATATGCAACAGAGGTGGCAAAAATTGACGACGTCTGGCGACTAAAAAAACAACCATGTGACTCCACAGGAAACGTTCCCTCGGCAACTCGCATTCAGACCCGAGAATACGGTGGATTCTCGGACATCGCCCTAGTATCTGAGCTCCTCTTTTTCAGTATCTGGGCCCTGCTTTTATTGTGGTGGTTCATTTGGAGACCATGAAGTATCCACACGGCCCCGGGCACCGGTTTAAGCGGAATTAGATACGCCAGATCGGGAGCTGTGATGACAGATAAGCTCACACAAAGAACTTCTAATTATCAGCCGATAAGCACATAAAATAGACAACATACAAGCGTCGAATCCGTCATTCATTATTCAGTCATTGTCCGTTAAATAATTTCCGCGTCCATAATCCAAAGATCTGATTCATATATCAACCGATATTATAGGGGTCTCAAATTATGTTTCATTTTCCGAAGATGTTCGAGATGTTTACAAGCCCTCGATTCTCTTTTATCTCTTCCTTGAGGGGCTTTGTAGCTACATGCATGACACATTTCGAACAAATAACAGAATACAAACATGTATGCAGAGCTTCGGACTCCAGCACAACCCAATAACACACAGTTTTGAATCTTGAATCTTTCACTGCTCTCTCGCACAAATCTACTGAACGGGCATCAAAGTTTGCGAGGGCTAAGTTGAGAACGCTATTTTATGGTGTTCTATTTGTGCCAAGTTTCCGTCGCCTTTTCAAAACGCGACGTCGCCTTTTGAAACGCGACGTCGCCTTTCGAAACGCGACGTCGCCTTTTGAAACGCGACGTCCCGTTTTTAAAACACGACGTCGCCTTTTGGAAAACACGACGTCGCCTTTTAAAACGCGACGTCGCGTTTCTTTCCTATGTTTTTGCATTGTAAAACTCGACACAACGGAACGCGACGTCGCGTTTTCAAAAGGCGACGTCGAGTTTCACCCACGTCTTGTTTGGCAATGTTAAAAGATAGGAAAGAAACGCGACGTCGCGTTTTAAAACGCGACGTCGTGTTTTTTAAAAGGCGACGTCGCGTTTTCAAAAGGCGACGTCGCGTTTAAAAACGCGTCGCCTTTTGAAACGCGAAGTCGCCTTTCGAAACGCGACGTCGCCTTTTGAAACGCGACGTCGCCTTTTGAAACGCGACGTCGTGTTTTGATAGTAGAACTGCGCATGTCTAGGGATCATTTATTTTCAAGAAATTGTGTTGTGACTATAGATACAATGCTTTAGTTAGACAAGACAAATGACATACATGTAGATATATGTAGAAGACTGTGTAAATGAAATGTGTGGTAGGAAACTTCGCTGTGCTTATATCCGTCTCAGAAATTAGGTCATGTATATCCATTGAGTATACGCACCCCTCAAGACAAGAACAAGCTGACATTATTAGTGCGCATAATGCATGTATTTAGACAATGTTTCCTCATTAGCTTTCAGTTACTTGTACAGCGACCAACTAATTTTTTTTCAAGATAATCATCCTGTCCGTCCTCTAAACGTTTGTCAGGCTTTATTATTTTTATATTATTCACATTTTATCATTAATCTTGGGTGTAAAACTCGGCTGGCAGTGTCGTTTATTACTTGACTTTAAATTGCCATTTCACTATGCATTCAGTTATAGCACAATGCACTCATGGACTCAATAAGTGGAAGCTGTGCCGTTAGTGTCACCCATAGAGGACATTTAAATGTTGATTGATTAATTTATTTCAACTGGGTTAAAACGGTCCTCGGTAAAAAACAGTTTCTACCTCGACCAACACATTTTCACTTGGCTGTAAATCTTTCACCACCAGGTGTAAAAATGGAAGCTGGATTGATCTGCATGGGTGGAAAACATTCCAGCCAGGTGCTTCTCAGGTTAATGATATTAAAAGTGACTTACCAAGTTGAGTAATACGTTATTGAATTTGAGCTTTGAACCCTTTGTATAGTTATTTATACGCTATGTAGCGGTTTTAAAATAATTGGGCACTCTATCGCAAAAAAAAACAAATTCTCTTAGTTCAGATAGGTCAATGCTACCACCACCTATTTTTATCAAAAATAGGAAAATAAGCGTGTAACCATTCCCGGAGACGCCGCCACAAATTTAGGTTCGTTTATTCCAATCTCAGTTAAGAGTTTCTGCCCTTATTGCTTCGCTCTCCTATCAAAGTCTAGTTTCACGATAACGGTGACAACCTTGTAACCCACAGTTTTGCTGATAGAATTGGAACCCTCTACTATTGTGATTGTCTTATAATTCTCTGAGATGGTCAAGCGGATAGCTCTGGCTCACTAATAACAAATGCTCCCTAAACCTGCACATGCGCAGTTGAAAGACCAAAAGGCGACGTCGCGTTTCGAAAGGCGACGTCGCGTTTCGAAAGGCGACGTCGCCTTTTGTCGCGTTTCGAAACGCGACGTCGCCTTTCGAAACGCGACGTCGCCTTTTGAAAACGCGACGTTGCCTTTCCTATCTTTTAACATTGCCAAACAAGACGTGGGTGAAACACGACGTCGCCTTTTGAAAAGGTGACGGAAACTTGGCACAAATAGAACACCATACTATTTGCATGTGTAGGTTGGTGATTATATTGTTTTTAGATTGAGCCCAGACAAAATCTCTAAAACATAGTAGAATGAGCACTAAATAGTGCGTTTAGGAAAACAGCGTAAGTTTCAGTACGCTGCCATTTCAGATCTCCTATATTGAAGTCTATATATACACGAATGATATCATTTATTATGACAATATTTTCTGACCTTCTGTTGGGACTCGAAAACTCCGTACATATCGCTGTTTTTTCAGGAGGCATATAAACCAAACAGACCTGCAGCTTGCGTCGAGGAAGTTTAATTCCATTTTTCTCAAAATCGGTCCCGTTTCGGCTCGTTTCAGAATGACAGTGAAGTGGTGAGGCCCGGGCGAGAGAAAAATATCGCCACAAACGACAACGACTTCAACGCTGTATAAAACCCTAATGAGTTGAAATTTGATTTACGTGTACACTTATCCTTTTTTCCTGGTTTACAATTTAACAGACTTTCTTTGATAGCATTTACTTTCAAAGCAGAATTTCCATAAAATGATAAAAAAAATGGAAATTTGTATCGTTTTAGAAATTAAAGCATATCAGATGTTGTAATTATATTCGCATAAAAGCATTGTTCAGATCAAACCAATCCACTGATAGCATAAATCCAAACCTTCTAAAAAATATAACACAAGAAGGATAACACAAATTTGTACAGGGAATCTTCCTCAATTCTGACTTACCTGTTTAATATCTTCCATAATTCCCATTTACCTGTTTAATCGCTTCCATACCGTGTCACTGTCTCCTGTTTCTGGAACATTGGGTAAATCTTCCAGTGTTAGCGCCTTCTTGTAACCTTTCCTGAATACCGGCAACACCCACCTGACAACAGAATATAGAGATACAATATTGATTTAAACAATGTTAATACTACAGACTTCATATTTGTTAGTCGGGTTTGCCCCAGTATTTCCACCGCCTCAGTTTGACCTGTCCGTTGTATAATAATGCTTTTCATCTCGTACATCATGGATTCATGCACATGCACACGTCAATACTCACACAAGTTAAGAGGTCACGTCCAATAAACCGAAAATCTTCTCGAAAACCTATATGACCTGTGACGGGGCATCATACCCCTTCCCCTGCGTCATTTTGTAGCTATTTGCATACTTGTACGCGCAAAGGATCATGGGAAATTTAAAATGGGGGCCGTGTGGTGTCCTCAGAAAGTCATATTTTCGGTCTTTATCCAATTTTCGAATTTTTCTTTCTTAAAATGGCATGAATATACTGTAAAACAAGTTTCTTTCTCGCGTGCATAAAACTTTCGCGATTGAATAAATCGCGAAAGTTTCATAAGGGCGAGGACAAGAACGCAACAACAACAACAACGACAGAGAAAGGACATGAGAGGAATTGTTTTCGACATTAGCACAGTTGTAATGGTCTCACCACCTAATCTCTATTCAGAAGTGACTGCGGAGTTCAAATGACAATTACCTGCATGATATCTCGCGATATAGATTTTGTTTACCTACGGGAATTTCTTTTAAGGCGGAAACAGCGGGATTGAAATAATCTGCCCCCAACAGTCAGGAAACTTCTGTTTGAATATCAGTGTATCCTCATACTGTATCTTCTGTTGATGCTGTGAAACGACCACACTGAGCCCACCCACATGTGAATACACGTGGCTTTGCCCATTTTGCCGCCTCCGGTATGTATTTCCCATGTCTATTAATAATAGCATGATATATTTGTAAATTATTCTTTTTCTGGCACAGAGAGAATCGCAAAAGTTTCATGTCGCGAATTTTTTTAAATTAAAAAATTGCGAAAGTTTCATGTCGCGAAAGTTTCATGTTTTACAGTACATGTATCTTATTTTTGCCAAAACTAATCAATCTCTATCATATTAATTAGCGTTTGAGAGAAAATATAGAAAAATCAAAACAGTTGGAGAATTGGTGGAAAGGGCTTCGGAGAGATCACGTTACTGTGACGTCATCTTGGCGGCCATCTTAGATATTTTTACATTTTATTGTAAAACTTGGCCCAAATATACAGTATGGAACGTTACAATCCTATATAACTCGTAGAGTTTTCGTGATGAATATGACATTGATCGAGCGTCTCGAATAAGTCGGAATACGGCACTACCATGTATCTACCGGAGATTCGTTACTCTCTGTGCTACGATCTCATTAGCATGCTGGAATGGTTTGATCATGAAAGAATACCTGGTAGTTTCCAAGAAAATGCGACAATTTCAATTAACATAACGAAACATCTTTGCAAGGTCACACCACCATGCGCTTTGTTGGTAGATGTATTTGTTTGCAAACAATCATATCCGACTCTACGGATTATTAGTCTATGGAAGTGCATCTATATGCTCTCTCTATCCCTGTGGTTAGTGTTGAAACGTACACTATATCTTTGTGTCAAAATGTAAAAAATCCAAGATGGTCGGCATCACTGGGCGAAAAATCGAGTTTCCGAACTCCCAGAAACCTTTAGTATGGCTCCCGTTTCTGTCCCGTTTGCACCCGGTTTCAGCTAAATACACTTAGCTACTATTTCTGGTGCTGCGTAAAGTGCGTATGGGACAGATTTCAGTTGTTTTTCGCCAGGTTTCCGTCAAGTAAACTAGCTGCCGCACACCCAAAATCGCCCAGACCAGATATCGTCGATGAAGTAGTGACAATTCCATGGAATATCTAGAAAATCAGAGCTTCTGAGCTATTTCACCACGGTGAAGCGTTAAGCTTGGCGTTGGCGGGTGTTGCTACAAGATGACACCTCACACGACGCATTCGGACCACGGATGGTCCATCTCTACCCCAAACACCTTCCGTCACACCCCAACAATGTCCACTTTGGTTACTACTTATACAGATGACGTCATCAATGACATGGGCATTCCTCAAGTCGTGGTCTATACCACAAGAGCTTCACTTTGATACCTCACACGACGCATTCGGACCAGGGATGGTCCCTCAAACACACCCCACGCACCCCCAAAATTGTTGCTTTATATACCACGGCGAGTCTGCGCATGAGGTCAAATAAGGCCTCGTACGGTGACGTCACAGATGACGTGGACATCCCCCAGCGTGGGTATGACGTGATGGAGGGGAGAATAAAATGATTGACCGGTCATTCTTGTTGTTGTTGTTGTTGTTGTTCTCTCATCTGTCTACATCATGGCGTCAAGGTGTTATGCTAGGGCGATAAGGCGTTAAGATAGAGCGTTAGGGCGTTAAAACGTTGAGACGGGTGTTGACGGGTGTCACTGCATTTCGACAATTCCACGGAATATCTAGAAAATCAGAGCTTCAGGGCCAATTCACCAAGGCGTTGAAGCGTTAAGCTAGGTATTGGCGGGTGTTACTGTGTTACTGTCCATAAAAGCAAGCGTATTCCAAAAAACGTGCAATCTCCCCGACCCAGTACGCCCACTACTGGCTCATCTCGACCCCAAAACGTCCATTCCAATGCCCTTTTTCTACTGCGCATACACAGATAGACGATATTCCCACCCCACACCCATCCAGTGGGACGCTCCCCCACGAGAGCTTCACACTGATACCTCTCACGACCCATTCGGGCCAATATGTGTCCATCTCGACCCCAAAACGTCCCTTCCAATGTACTGTTCTCAAAATTCTCTGTCTGCCATGCGCAGAATGTTAAAATACGGACGACACATTAGTCCAGTCGGCTGGTCCCCCATGAATGCTTCACAGTGACACCTCATACGGCCCAATCGGGTCACTAGGGGTCCATCTACATCCCAAAACGTCCATTCCAATACACTTTAAACGGCATCCTTGAGAGCAAATTGATATCCCTTGACCACTGAGAGCAAATTGATATCCCTTGACCTTTCAGAGCAAATTGATACCGCTTGACCTTTCAGAGAAAACTGATAACCCTCGACCGTTGAGAGCAAACTGATACCCCTTCGTAAAAGGGGAAATTTTCCTCCTTTCATGTGCAGATAACTCTTTTCTAGCGGAGATAACCAGGAATTGTTCAAACAGAGATATCTGCCCCTAAATGGAGGACAATTTCCACTTTATATACTACTGTCCTTCTCCAGTGAGTATTCCTGATATACATCCTTCCCTTGGCAATTTACCTTCGTACCTTCACTGGTCTATTAACTACAGCTAAGGCACTCAGCATAGATCTGCAACGAAGCGTACTGTGATTTCTCCATCCTTTTTTATTTTTTATTCAAAAGTCAGTCAGTCATTCATTATTTGTGAACCAGATATCATTCTCAGAAATGTTAAGGAAAGGATTATAATGATCTATGTATTTTGGTAAAATTTTAATGCCTTTTAAAATAATAAAGAATGTATTGTGCCGAATGATTTGTAATGTCTGAAGGCAAGAGCAAACGAAAAAACTTGTAATAGTGATTTATCTTCTTAATCACACTTGAAATTATCATCTAAAATATTTCCGCATATTACCGAAAAGGTTATCATTACATTATCGACGGTTACATTTTGTGTCGACGGCGAATCCAGGGCATTTCTCTCTTTCGAACATTTCCCTCAGCGGACATTCCCCCCTCCTTCCTATATATATGTGTACTATGACTTCATACGAATGTGCGGGCGGATGGGTGGGTTCAGGTTCCTGTTGCTTCAATGCTTTTTTCTGAGAAGCAACAGGAACTTGATAATGTGATGTCTAGCGTTGTAATATCACTTGTCTTTATTGCACCATGTAAGCGTCCTGTCTGTGTCTTGTGTGCTGTCCTCAGTGTTTTATAGGGTGGATGGAGGGGGTCTGGTTCCATGCTGCTTCAAAGATTTCTTCTTTGAAGTAGCAGGAAGTAGTTGGTTCGTCGTGATATAGCTGAAATATTGTTGAAAGCGACGTTAAATTCTATTCGCTCACTCACTCACTCATACGAATGTTTTACAAACTTAAAATATTGACAAAAATCTAATATTGATGATATGTCAAAATTGTGTTCATTTCAAATGTGTTAGACCTGCGCTAAGTCTATTAATTAAAAACTCAATTCAGACCTGGAATACGTGGGCCGTTTCCATTCCACCTGACAACGGTGACGGTGACATAAAACGGCGTCAACAGACGTTCGAAGTTGGGCTTTAGTTTTTTTATGTGAATATTTTAGCCTGGTTATCTACAGGATGACACTTTAAACCAAATATTTCAGTTATGCTAAATTGTATACGAAAATATAAAATGAGTGTTCAATATCACTGATTCCTTCTATGGCTTAGGTTAGTGAATTGCTGGACTTGTGCTCTCACGCACATTTTGTGAAATTAAATATGACAGAATATATATAGGGTACACGATGAAGTCGCATTCTTTAGCAAAACGACAGGATATGAAGAGCTGGAAATGCGGGTTCATACTTGATGTAAAGATTAGGAGACAATGCATGCATTACAAGCGTCACTCTGTTCCATCATTCATTATTCTGCCATCGTCCATTAAAGAATATCCGCTTTCATAATCCAAATACCTATTTCATATTCCATAGTACAGCATTAGCACCAAAATCAAAAAGGTCATAAACATAGGCTAGTTTCCTGCAAGAGAGAAACGTATATGTAACAGCCAGATCTAGGGTCAACAAAGTGTCCAGACCCAGTGATACAATGAAGTAAGATAGATAGTCGAACCCCAAAAATACGAAGCGAATTTGTGCTCAGGTCTATATCGCCTTATTTTATTTCGATAATGTGCATATATTTACTATCCCACGTCATTCCTATAGGAATGAACATGAGTAACCGGATCTTCTGACAGGAATTTATACAAGTAAACATCTCCAGAGGGCTTGGTGCAGCTCAAATTACTCAAAGGATATGATGCGGAAATAAAAAAATCACCCTTTCACAGATAAATACAGACATTATAATTGGACAACTGGCCATGCATCATGGTCAAGTACACAATTAGTATACTGTCGGAAATTTGCCACTATACATGTACTAGAGAATACAATTGCCATCCAGGTTTGCATATGAGTAGTCTACTCCACGACGGTTTCAAGACGAGAACCTCCATGACACAATGGGACCACGAATGGCCCCTGTAAAGCTCAAGCACACCGCGAACATGCCGTCTTGCGCTATTATTCCTTGACTGAGCATACCCACCATGGCGTCATCCCCACTTCAAGCCACTCTAGTTGTAGTCTACTCCACGAGCGTTTCAATAGGACACCTTGCAAGGTCCTTTTAGACCACGTACCGTAAACATGCATCTGTCTACCCCAAAATGCACTTCTCTTCAACTGCACATGTGCACCATTACGTCAATGCCTGTTCACGCCAAGCGTGATCTACCCCACAAACTTCAAGGTGAGACCCTGCACGGCCTATTTGGACCCAGGATGGCCCACCTATTGCTCAAAATGTCCAGCCAAGGCCTTCCAGGTGAGTGTGGATGTGCACCATCACTTTCCAGCGAAATTCAACCAAAGGCTTCGATCTCTTGTACACTAGAGCGTGCAAGAGATATTCGTGTGGTTTCATATGAAGTCCATTGTCCAGATTTTTTGCACCCTGGAAAGTCTGTTTTTTTTTTATGACCGACATTGAAGCGCGCTTCAAACTGAGACCCATTTGACCAGGGTTAGCCAGCCTTTATCCACGTGATTGAGTGTGTTTCTCCGCATTTCCAAGATTGATATTCCGTCCACCAGTCACATGACTTCAAGTGACCTCTCCAAATTGCAATGGCAACCCCTTGACCGGAAGTGACCCTCTCACCTTTATTTACCCACATCAGCAATCTGCCCAGGTTTCACCTTTACCATCTACTCATGTAAATGTAAAATATTAATTTATTCAGTATGTGCATAAGTTCCCCGTGACATTCAGCTGCCACCTTCAGCTGTTCGCATCCTTAATCCAAATATCTAATTCATATATACTCAGCACCAGCACCGAATTGAAAAACAGTCACAATTGTACATAAACATACGTTCGTTTCCTGCAGAGGCTAGTTTCCTGAAAGAGACAGCTCTTTAATTTGGGTATCGATGAAGACTCCATAATCATGTTCATTGAAAATAAATCATAGGTAGGTCGAAAGTATTTATATGGATCACTTCACTTCCATCAGTTAAATACTGATTTAGTCTTCAAAAGAAAGAAAATTATGGCAGATTTGCTTAACCCGATATATTTGTCATCTCTAATCCCCCACCGCGCAAAATTCAATGTATTCTTTAACAATATACAGAGGATCCGTGGTGGATGCTGCACCAATATCACTGGCAGTCCGGTGCATTTCAATATTGAGCTCGTCTTCGTGATATTCTTTCCATAAGCAAACTCGTGGTATAAAACACTTTATGAACAAACCCCAAATTTGATTGTGAAAAGCACAGCATGCACACCCTCCATAATGCAGGTAACCAGCTCTGCCAATCTAATTAACATTAAATCCTATTTGCTCCCCCATTTAGATATTTGGCTTGTGGGATCTAACCGGCTTGCAGTAACTCGAGCGTCAACCAGTCCGGAGAACTATTCATAGTGCTTTGAAGCGGACATGAATGGTTGGGTAATTTTTGTTGGCCCAGCTTAATTAAACGGGACGCTGGTGGGATATCTCTTGATTTTGCCGCGGTCCAGCCATTGTGGCGCCATAATGCGACTGGTTCCCACGAAACCAGGAAAATGCTCTGAAAATGAGGATACCGAAAACTTTGCCAGAACGCTGTATGGAAAATTTAAAAAATATACACTGCCTCAAATATACCAAATCGTATTCCCTGTTTTAGCATCACCTATGCGAAGTGAACTTGTGTTGAGATGATGCTCGACCACACACTCTCGTACTGTCGAAATCGGGCAATATTAGGGAGTTAAAAATACCGTTCAAATAGATGTAATTCCTAGGTTACAGCCTTTGATCTTCGGATAAAATTACAACACCGTATTAGTATGTTTTAAGAGGCAACGGGATTACGAACCTGTTTTTTTTTTCTTTTTACCCACTTTTCCATGCAGAAAAGTTTGAAGAAATATGATGAAAATGTTACTTTTCTGATACCCGACATAGACGTCATTTTGAACTTAGCCAAGATCCTTTGCTCTGGTGATCATGCAAAATGACCCCAATATGATAAACTAAAAAACTCAGCTGTCAGCTATCATGTTTTTGTCGTTCCGGAGACATAAGTAACAAAAAACAACACGGTTGGATGGACGTGGCTGAAAGTGCCTCCCCCTCAGGCTAGGTAGGGTTAAAGACATGGCATTTATTTAAAATATTTTAATTTTACATAAGTGCGAATTTCATGCACGAATTGCGAATTGCTCACTGTTGTAAATAATGTGATTTACATGTGACTGCCGTATTAGATTCAGGTATGCTGTTTTGTGTCAATCAAATAGACACAGATTAACTCACTGTGAGTTGCTGTACTTAAATGGCGTAAAGTGTATTCCCGTTTTTCAGCAGAACAGTTAACGAACATGCTGAAAAAAGCCCTGTCCGAGATAGACATGATAAACAACAGTTCCACTGCAGAATTAGGGGAGACAATTCGATTCCTGCAGATCCCCTAGGAAAGACAAATCTGTAACTACTCGGATGAGTAGACATAACTCACAATACATAAAAAAATATGTTAACGTTTTATACAAAACCGTGACCTTTGACCCAGGGTTCTCAAAATCAATAGGCCGAAAATTATTCCCCTATTGCAAGGAGTTTGCGGTATACTTGAAATTTGACCATAATCCACATCCCTGAACTTGAGTTTAATATGACAGTAACAAAAGTTTTTTCTACTTTATTCTCCGCATTTCCTGGCCCAGGTGACTTAGACCTGTATCTAACCTTTTGATCTTAAAAGGTAGGCATACAGTTTAGAAACAACACAGGAATTGAAACAGATGTTTCATTTTTACAGGTTCTCTGGCTTGCGGAACTTGATCTTTGACCTATCACCTAAACATAAAGTAAGGTTCCGCTTTGCCCATGTATACCCAGTGTTTCGTACCAATTCCTAAAAGGGAACAGGAGATTTTCCTCTCTTTTCTGCAGATTTTCTAGCCCAAGTGACGTTGACCTTTGACATAGTGTCCTCAATATCAACTGAAAGCTATCTCCAAATTATATCGTTAGGTAAATTCGGAGTGAATAGTTTTCAAGTTATCGTGTTAACGGGAAAACGTGAAGGACACACACACAGTGATTTTATATCGCCGATATTACATTAGGAATCAATTGCCTCATGCGACACAATATATATTATTCTTATCATTGGTATTTTCTCCTCAAAAACATTATAATAGACTAGAAAAAAGTTGTCAAAGGTGAAATTTGGGCACTTTTATGCATAAAAAGGCAAGATAAAAAAAAGTTGAATGACGAAAACGCAGTGGATCAGTCCCCTATTCATGGACGCCGTTTTGAATTTACCAAGAAACCTTGCTTAGAGGTGTGAGACGGGTAAGCAAGACGATTCAAGACAACTCCAATAGGACAATCTGTTTTCAGATCTTCAATTTCCATCGTCCTGCAGATGGGATGGAAAGTCGAATCTGACGCTTACTAAAGGAAAGTGTCTTCAATTATTTTATTTCACCTCAAATATTATTTTCGAATTTACTTAACCATGTTAAGGACAAAACGCAAAAAAATTAAATTATACATATAAATCAATCAGAAAAAATGTCAAAATGCAAATTCTGAAAAGTGACATTAATGTTACGTTATCAAAGCAGCCAGTGTGACCTGTTTAAATTTCGTGGTAGAACCAGGCCCAAAGATATAGTGTATGAAGTTTAAGCTTTCTAACCTGAAGGATAGTAATATATCCAGGTTGGTAAGGCGGAATCAGAAACTATACGGCTATTATGTCGTCTTACAGTTTCCTTGTCAGATTTTTGGATCTTTTGACTTTTCGCATCCTGATACAATAAGTAATTTCCAAAAATATCGTTGGACCTTTTGTCCTGGGTGTAACGATTCCGGCCATTTTCGTCCTTAGCTCACCCCACTGAATCGACCATAGTCCCATCGAATGATGAGGCCTTCCACACTAGATCCATGATCCATTAATCAGAATCAGAGTAGTTTTAGATAATACATTTTGATGGAAATAATGAGCCCTTATGTTCCCTCGTAGTTATTTTACCAGATTCTATGACCATCTGAAAACATCCACACGTCCAGTCATATGTAATTCAGACGAATAGATATTATACTGACAAGAATGGTGCTGCAAGAATGAGACGCAAACAAATTGGTTCAAATCTGAATCGCGATGACCAAAGATTAATATAGTCGTGAGGAGGTCTCAAGGCAGCTACATGTTTCATATATCCATGCATCGTGATCGGTTTAATATTCCCTGAAATATGCCATCAAAATAGCATTGAATATTGTGACAATTTAGGTCATGGTCAACATATGTAATCAGGTCCTTGGGCAACCTCTGCCCAATAAAGACAATTGATTTTTATTGCCGTAGTACATTTTATTGCTGTGACATTATGAATCGCAGAAAACTGAAAGTTATGAAGCAGGTAACCATTGCGTCTTGAACTTTATTTTTTGTTGTCGAAGGTTATACCAAATGATCCCAAAACTTATTAAATTATTTTTGCAAATAACAGCAGAAAGCCACGATACTATCACGTCTCTTTGAAAACAGCGATGGCTATGGCCTCTTGCCCTACGACATACTAGCCTGGTTACTGGTCAGCACAGTGCCAAATGTGACGTTACAGAGCGCCGTGATGTCAGAAACGTCAGGTTAGATTTGACATAACTTGACCAATATTTCTAGACAGCACTGGACGTCAAAGGCTAGGATGTTTGAAATGCTATTACGTACTCGTAAATAAACGGTCAACGTTTAGAAAAAATAGCGTACACGCTCTCATTAGAAGTCAAGTCTTGCGCGGTAGAGGCCCAGTAGCAGTGCGGTAGAGGACCAGCGCAGTATCAACTCGGTAGCAACGCGGTAGGAGCATAGTAATTACTGCGCAGCCATTTTATCATAATTACCGCGGTACGCGAACATTATTCTGGGATCACTAATGTTTATGTCTAATACAAAGATTAAAAGATAACATGCAAGCAAATGGTCCAGATACGGATTTCACTCAAGATCTTTTTTGCGTATCACTGTTTTCGGAGATGAGAGAGCATCTGAACAGGGATACACAATAGTCATATCACACAGGATTTTTCCCAAAAGATGACGATCACACCGAGTTGAAGATTTCCTTGAACATTATTCAGGAATTGTACAGTATTTACTATTAGGGTGCATTCTAGAGTGATCCAATTCAGGCGGAAATAAAAAATGGGGCCCCCCTCCGATCACCAATAGTCAAATAATCTATAACGCAAGCCTGTTACATCCATATATCACCTGAAAGAGAATGTTTGTACCATTAATACAAGACATATGCCATTTTTGTTGCAAAAAAAATCATTGCAAACCCCTTTACAATTGCTTCAATTTTCCTGAAAACCCATCAAAATGTAGGAAAAATTTGTCATATACGGCCCATTTTCCATAGAAATACAACACTTGCTTACCATCCGCCGTATTGTGGATATCAGATCAATTACTTTTCCCATACCCCACCTTTGTTTTGGTAGAATTTGCCACATCGAGCTGAGTTTTAAGTTATTACTTAAGAATCACTTTGTTCTATAGAATCAACGTTTAACCAGCTATACATATACCAGGATTGATGTCCAGTTTTTCAATTAAGGGAGATAAACGGAGAAAGCCTAACCAGAACTCAAATAACAGCCAAATTGACGGTCATTTTGCAATCTACTATCTACGATGAACTTCAAGAATAATTGTAATACAAAATTTGATGAATGCGTGCCTTGGTACTGAAATTACATTAAAAATACCATAAAGAACACATCTACATGTATGAATCACAAAGGAATACTGCACGATAATTCACAATTTATTTACGATATAATTTTCACAATATTTCACACTGTAATTACTCGTACAGAGTACTAGTGATTTTCGGGTTGAAATAGTTCGTTTAGGTCGTTTAGTGAACAATCACCGGTATGTTTAATAAATCCACGTGCTAAAACTCACACTCACCAGCAATTCCTCTTCGCAGTGACATGGTTGGAAATGTAGTATAGAGTAAATGTTGAGCGCCCAACAAGAGGAATCTGTGAAATCTTAGAATAAAATCGAAAGTGCCGTGTGGTGGATGTTCAAATAGGACCGCAGAATGAAATATCGCTTTAAATAAGACTAGTTCGATAATGTAAAGATTAGTTACTAATAATAATAACTAGCTTGCTGGCGCCAGATTCAGTGCAAACACAAGAATCAGCGGGTGCAGATATTAAAGGAGAAAGCGTTTTCATAAGCTAACCGTCTATAACAATACAAACCTCACAAGTTTGAATTTCTTAAACTCTTACCGGGAAATGTACTCAGCTGTAGTAACAACAACGACAACATCTTCGCCTCTTTATCTCAGAAGAGAAACAGGCTGTTTGGCAGCTTCAACTAACTTACTTACAATAACGATAGTCAAATTGAAACTGACTATTGAATAACACGGCATGTTAAACCGGCATGATTGTAACATAATAGTTTGAACAAATTATGGCACCCATGACCTGATTTAGAGATCATCGGTACAAAGATAGAACAGATAATATTATTATATTACCAGCAGTGAATCGAACCATTGGCCGCCACGTGATATCTCGCAGTATATTATATATTCACCCGCCAAAATGTTATATCTCCGACAGGTGACTATAAATTTCGTTAAGGTCACTGGTGTAAAATTGTCTTGGGTGGGGGGAGGGGGGGGGGGGATTTCCGTGTTTGAAGGGGAGGGGAATCGACGCAACTTAGAGCATGATGAGTGGATGACAGTAGCTTTCTACAGACATGCTCAGACAAGGGTTTGAGATATTCCTACCAGAAATCTTCAGAATAATCAGTTTCCATTATATAATTACAGAAAAAGCAATTGCTTACAGGTAAGCATTTTTCTGGACCCGACCATGGCTGGGATAACTTTAGTATTCAGATCATAGACATCGTCTATCCATCTACCGAGGATTCCCCCTTTGGATTTGAGAGAAAAATCGGAGAGCGAGAATTATTCTAGATGCTAGAACTTGGGTCAGTGTTTCCGTATGGTTTAAATGATAATGTCAGTGGGTTCGGCAATGGTTTAAATGATAATGTCAGTGGGTTCGGCAATGCTACAAACCGCCGTTCAAATATATCCAACATTACGCAGCTATTTAAACCCCATCAACGGAGATATCGTTCAAGCTGGTGCAAAAGAGCCGTGTAGTCATGGCATTCAAGATATATACATGAACCCTACAAAAAAGGCGTGCCTGGAATACAGATCATCAGAGGGACCAGTTGTGGTTCTTGTATCTAATACCGCTTATGCCGGTGCTTGGGGCCGTGTGGTCATGTCATCCAAGTTGCCACATGCACAATAGGAGGTACAATAAAAGCGTGCCTGAGATACAACACATCACGATGCCCTCGGTGGCCGAGTGGTCTAAGGCGCTTCGCTGGTGACCGCTAGCCTCACACGGCTGAACCGGCAAGGGTTCGAGCCCAGCTGGTGCATGTGTGAAAGTTTGTCAGTTACTTGCCGAAGGGCGGTGGTTCTCTCCGGCTTCCTCCACCAACCAAACTGACTGTCAGCATATGAGTGAAACAAACTTGAGTGTGACATTAAGCCAAATTCCCTCCCTCCCTACAACACATCGCGAATCGTATCGTTGGATTCTTGATATGTGCTTTAGAATAGGTTAGCCAGAAGACTATACTGTGAAGTCATGTGGCTCTGTCAGTATGTCGACACCTCTTCCCACTTCCCTTATATGTGTGGTAATTGTGAGGTTTTAAGAAACATGGAGTTAGTATATTTGCCCGTGTCGTCATGATTTGTTGTCAATACGTCGGCATCTTTTCCCACTATAATTGTAATGTTATGTTTAGCTGACAAGCTGATCATGAGTGTTCTGATGGCACAGAGCACAACCGAGGGCTTTCATAGATTATATGATTTATCTACTTGAAATCTACAGTCGAACAGATCATTTGCGCACATACAGTTCTGATATACGAGAAAAACTACACACATGTATAGAAAATTGAAGCAGTATGAAGATTGGGGTACAGTGGGGCATGGGGCACAGTGGGACTGGACGTCTAGCTCCTTTGTTAAGTACAGAAAGCACAATATTATCATCAGAAAGCTACCACCCCCATGCAACACCAATGTTGATTACAATTAAAAACTATCATTGGTAAAATATTACGAGCAAAAAAATGTGTTTGAGCAGTTCAAGTAAATTTTGAGAACTGAGGAAGATATTTTGTTATACCAAGTTTTCAGCAGTACTTCATTGCTGTTGCTTCAGTACTAAGAAAGGATGGACAAGGGTACATTTAAATTGAATTGATTTATTATCTCAGATGTATGTATTGTTTTTTCTTTATATAAAACGGAAAATATCATGCACCTGGGGTGGACTGGGACACTTTTGCTGGGGCACACTGGGATAATAGCAATCAAATGGTGAAATTTACTTTCATCCCAAAATGCTATTAAAATGCATTATTTTGTTTCGTAGATGATAGTAATTGCACATCCTATCAGATTTGATGAGTTTTAATAACCCTTTCAAAATCAATTGCTTTCGTTGGAATGAGAATCATACAAAATATTTTATTCCTCAGATTTGGCCCTTGTGAAATATTTCACGTCAAACAGGGTTATAAAATATCAACTACATGTAACTTAACCATCGCTGTTGAATCTTCTAAACTCCTATGAGACATATTAGTATATATTACATTTACATCTGACGACGATACAGCTCACCAATCTCCAATGTAAGAGTTGTCACAGCGAAACAGCTCACCAATTACCAGTATACGAGTTGTCAGAGCATTTCCATCATAGCTCTCTAGATTTGTATCTAATACCGCTTATGCCGGTGCTAGGGCCGTGTGGTCATATCATCCAAGTTGCCACATGAACAGGTACAATAAAAGCGTACCTGAGATACAACACATATCACGAATCGTTAGATTCTTGGTATGTGCTTAAGAATAGGTTAACCGGAAGACTATTCTGTGAAGTCATGTGACGCAGTCAGTATGTCGGCACCTTCCCTTATATGTGTTGTAATACTTGATATAAAATGTATTTTGATTATTGTCCCATCACACCCCAGAGTGTGTCCCAGTGTACCCCATAGTGGGACAAACTGGGACACATTTTTTTACGTTTTTAAAAACGATTTCTGGGGAAAAGTATAACAGATATTTCAGAATTTCTTGTATGACTGTGTCATACTAAATATAAATAATCCTTAACTTACCAAAATATTACTCGGGAGACGAAACTTGAATCTCTGTATGAACGTGGACTTTCCATATCTTTCGATTTCTCTCTTGATAAATACGAGGTGATATGTAATCAGTTGTAACATGTGTAAGGTTTGACATTGAATGCACAGATAGATATGTTTAGCACATTGATATGTAACGATACAGGTTTTTTTAGTTCGTGGAGTTCAATCCAAAGGATATGTTAGCCATGGGCAACGTTGCGTTAACGTGTGACATATCAGCGGTTAGACAATAAGACCGCCAATTTTACAAAATCGAGCCATGGGCAATGGTGTGTGAATTGGAGCGATATGCAGGGGAATAAAAGAATCTTATAAATGTTGAACTACATCTTACTA